>ML818073.1:32737-77151 GCA_009831015.1 Picea engelmannii
GATCCTTCTAGAAGCGGAAGCTTCTATTAGGTCTTCTTACATCCGCCTTATTCTATTTTATTGAAAGGTCTTATTAATATTGACCTTTATTACATCCGAATACATTAATCTACCTATGTGCGGGTTAGGACCTTAACAATTAACTTCCCGGGGTCATAACTTTTGAATACGATCTCTGTTTTAGGCGTATGATAGATCGTTAGAAAGGTATTATCGAGGAGATTCATTTTAGGCGCAATATCAAAGGAAATTCCATATTGCAAACCTATTTTCCCAAAAAAAAAAACATCATTTAGGGCCTCAAAATGGCCCCGAAAGTTAAAAACTGCTAAAAATAATAAATTTCCAAAATTGCCAGAAAACTGTTTTGAGCCAGTTCGAAAAGGTGGGTGGCCACCAATATCCATATGGATCAATCCTCCCTCCTTAGGAAGCAATGGTCTTCATTGCGTTTATTTCCGAGGGGAGAGGGAAAAGAATTTGCTAAATCTGCATCTTGGTGAGTTGTTTGCCTTGTTGGAGACGTCACGTTGCTCAGTTTGTGGAAGTCTGTCACAAACCTGTTGAGGTTGAGGCTATTCAACAAGTCGAGATACATGAGAGGATGGTGTGAAAAAGGAATATTTTCTCTTTGCTGCAACCATGTCGACTTGCTTCTGTTGAATAGAATGTGTTTGGGGCGAGGCTGTAGTGGTTGCAGTGTCCTTTTGTTCCCATTTTGAATAGATTGTGAAGAAGCCAAATTTTGTAGTATGAGATACTACTTTGCAGAACTTTTTAGGTGGAATAGTAGTGGGAACTACCTCTAGTATTCTGTAGAGATGACCCTCCAAAGTGACAATGACACTACGAGGTCGAGACTCATAAATAGCATGACGCTTCCACATATATGGTTGGCCCAAGAGAACATCATAGACATTCAGTGGGGAAACATCACATAATACCTCATCCTTGAAGGGTTGGATGTCGTATGACAATCGACACTGCTGGCTAACACGAAGATCTCATCCTTGGAGAAGCCACCCGATGTTGTATGGCTGTGGGTGTAGTGTTGTCGACAATCCCAACTGTTTGAAAACCTCTGCTGATATGAGGTTCTTTTGGCTTCCGCTATCAACAATAAAACGCAGCGGGGTCCCCTTCACCCACATCTGTGAATGAAAAAGGTGCTCCCCCTCTTCAAGATCTGTTGGTTCTTCTGGTTGAATTGTTGCGGTCGTGACAATAGCAGTGGGGTCTGCATCAATGATCTCTCCTTTACCAACATTTTCATAATCAAATTCTGAATCAAGGTTCAGCTCCTTGTCTTTGATCTCGGCCACCAATGACTATTTTGAGTGACAGTCATCAGTGTTGTTCCAAGGGATTTTGTGGAAATCACACCATTTTCCGGTGTCCTTCTCTGTCTTCCCGTGACCCTTCTTTTCCTGTGTCTTGGACTGGTTTTCGGGAGACTATTTGTTAGGGCTGTCTTTGTCATACTTTGGTTGTTGTGGATTTGTAGACCTAAACTCCCGTTTGTTCTGGTGCTTAAATTTCTGCTCGATTTTAACAACATATCGATAGGCAACACCGAGTGATGAGATTTCCAGAAAATCCATTTTAGTTTGGATGTATCTGTGTAGAGCCCCACAATATTTCAGAACCAAATGTCGTTCGGAGTCTTTGATACCCAGCTTGGTGCGCAAGGTATGGAAGGTATTGGTGAACTCCATAACTGCTTGGCCCCTCTCTTGCCGCAGTGTCGTCCATCTCATGTACTGGTCCTCATAGTTGCCAACAGAGTAATACTGTTCCTTTACCACATCCACAAAAAAATCCCAAGTGGGGTCGACCCCATATATTCCAGAATACTCTGTGGAACTCTACTCCCAATAAGTTTCTCACCAATGTTTGACATGGGGGAGAGCTTTAAGGAGTGTGAAGGTGATCTTTTCTTTGTCGGAAAAATTGTGAACAGAGAAATATCCTTCTAGCAGATTTAACCATTTGTCTAGGGCTTCTGCATCTATCTGTCATTTTTTTTTTCTTCCACCATTGAGGGTTTCTTGGGTGTGAGAGAACGATTTTCCTCAAGAGAGACAAGCTCGAGACCCAAATTGCTATACTCAGACCTCGTCGGGGACATGCACTGAAAAAAACGTTCAAGAACAGCCTACTCTAATACCATTGATCCGGATTATTTTTGGCACGAAATGAGAGCGAAGATATAATAAAGAAATGCATAGATATATCACGGATATTCACTAATATAATAGAAATGTATCAGAGATGCAACCATAAACACAGATATATAGTAATACATGATTTCTATTAATGAAAGAAATGTACAGAGACTGTAAAAATACAGAGTGAAAGACTCGCTAGAACGGTGGCAGCTTATCTCTGAGAAGAG
Organism: Picea engelmannii; assembly: GCA_009831015.1. Classification (NCBI taxonomy): domain Eukaryota; kingdom Viridiplantae; phylum Streptophyta; class Pinopsida; order Pinales; family Pinaceae; genus Picea; species Picea engelmannii. The sequence continues at coordinate 35,133 of ML818073.1, forward strand.
ATGTGACGGCTACTCGCATTCGTAAGAAGATGATTACAATGAGGCTCTGAAGGCATTTTTACAATCAATAGGAATGCCAAAAGTCTTATACATCCAAAAACCTAACCCTAGGAGATGAAGCGTCAAAAGTCATGTGGGCCCCGTTTGGGTAAGTTAGTGCATTAACTTCTTGGGGTCGTAACTTTTGCATACGATCTCCGTTTTAGGCATATGATAGCCCATTAGAAAGGTATCATCGAGGAGATTCATTTTAGGTGCAATAAAAAAGAAACTTTAATATTTCAAACCTATTTTCCAAAAAAAAAACCATCATTTAGGGCCTCAAAATGGCCCTGAAAGTTAAAAACTGCTAAAAATAGTAAATTTCCAAAATTGCCAGAAAATTCTTTTGAGCTAGTTGGAAAAGGTGGGTGGCCACCGATATCCATATGGATCATATGGATATACAGGAGTATGCTACGCAGATTGCAGACGAGTGTAAAGGTTTTTGTTTGGCCATAAGCTTAGTCGTCGCAGCAATGATGGGAAAACTACAATAGATGAGTGGAAGGCTTCTTTATCTTCCATCAAAAATGCAGGTCCTTCTTCTTTTCTATATACTCTGCATCCACAACTCTATCAACCATTAATATGGAATTATGATGCTTTTCCCAATTCAGAGGTCAAGAATTTCTTCCTATATTGTGCTATGTATCCCAAAGATAAAAAAAAATCCATGTGCACAAAGTAATGCAAATGTGGATCGCAAAGGGTTTGGTGAGGAGAAAACAGGAGAACAATTTAATGGACATGGACATTGGGCGCAACTACGTCAACCTTTTTGTAGACCATGTCTTGTTCCAAAATGCTACTGATGAGGCCAAGATGGATGTTTTGCCAGAGGCACAATGTATAAGAGTTCACCATGTTATTCATGACATGGCAATATATATTGGCAAGGAGGAGAATTGTTTATTCAAGGCAGGTCAAAGCCTGCAAGATTTTCCAACAATTCACAATGATTACAAAAGGATATCCCTTCAAAATAATGATATTATAAGTCTCCCCGCCAAATTCCCATGTCCAAAACTGGTGAGTCTCATCTTATCTATTGATGATTCAATTGAAGAGGTTCCATCAGGATTTCTAGTCAACCTGACGTCTCTCAAGGTTCTCCATTTGCACTCTGAAGGCCTAGAATCAATCCCATCGTCAGCGGGGCAACTAAAATAGTTGAAGTTTCTCAGTTTAAAAGGCCTCAAGAATATCCACGAATTGCCTGAAGATATATGCCATCTTTCTTCCCTTCAATTTTTGGATCTTCAAAATTGTAGAACACTAGAATCATTGTTGTCCAAGATTGGAGAGCTTAAAAATCTGAAGTATCTTACTTTATCGGGTTGTTCTAATTTAAAGGTGATTCCACATGAAATATCCCAACTTACTTCAATAAGAACACTCGACGCGGAGGGAGTTAAATTAAGTCTGGAAGCAGAATCAACAACAAGCATTTGGAGGTTGAAGAGTTTCAGAAATATGAATACGTTGAGAATAAGGGTAAAGTCAAACGTGCAAGAGGGAATAACATCATCAAGAATTAAAGTGGGCATAATGGGAACATGGTTGGAGATGATTAATGTTAGTGTTGGATAAACATGTAATGGTCAATCTTCCTCACAACGTGAAGAACATGAGGAAGCTTCAGAGTTTGCTATTGGTGCGCTACCACAACTCAAGTATGCCAGATTACACTTGTAAGTTCTGACATCTTGAAGACATAGCATTGGGTGAGTGTCACCATCTACGAGAGCTCTCTCCATTGGAACGGTTTCCAAACCTAAAGGTTCTACTCTTGGGAAATTGCAAAGGTTTGAAAGAGTTGGGAATAGGGAATTTTGGCAGGGCAAGCAGATTTTTAATGTTACAGAAATTGGTTCTCGCAAAGTTAGACAATTTAGAAAGCATTGTGGGACCATCAAATAATGGTGTGTGGAATGAAAGTACGCTATCCAGATTGCGTGTCTTACGGATATCGAAATGCCCAAATTTGAAAAGACTTCCAGTGAGAATGGACAAGCTACTCAATTTGATTACAATATTTGGTGAGGTCAACAAATAATTTGGGAAAATGATGACATGAAAATACACTTTGAAAAAATATTTAAAGAATGCACAAGATGATGATTAAAAAATTATTTAAAGAATGTAATAAGTGTAATTTTTATTACACTTAATTTTGTTTGATAGTTTTATTACATACATCTTTAAATATTTTATTGGTTTTGGAAGTATTGATGGGCTAAGAACTTTTTTAATTGAATTAAGGACTCAACAAATGTATTACTTACTTTATAGATTTGAAGAGAATTTAAGATATTTTTATACATTTTGGGGGGAGAAGTTTTCTCTTTTTCTTAGGTATTTTTTCTACAAACTCTTTGTACTTCGTATTATTTTTCATTGTAATTGTATAATTTATACACTTTGTGTATAATATTTACTATATCTTGTAAAAGAATTACACGTATATTTCATGAATTGTAATTGGATTTAATTTATTAGTATATATTTTTATTAATTATTTTATCATTAATATTAAGTTAATTGTTCATTAAATTTTATTTTTATTTATTCAAAATTTTCATAAAATAAATTTTTAATTTTCCAATCATTTTATTGAAATAAAAATCCTTATAATATATATTTAGTTAAAAAATTATATTTTTATTTATTCAAAATTTTCATAAAATAAATTTGTAATTTTCCAACTATTTTATTGAAATAAAAATTCTTATAATATATATTTAATTAAAAAAAATTCTTACTTTTAGTTAATTTAATTTTTTTATTGTTAAAAAATTATTATATATATATATATATATATATATATATATATATATATATATATAATTCTAATATAGTTATAATAACTAATTTGTATCCATAATAAAATAGTCCCAATTTTAATATGATTACAAAATACATTTGTATTTTGTGATGATTAAATTGTATAAATATTTTTTTATTAAAATTAAAATTATATATCTATAGGTGTTGTGGATAATAAGTTTTTGGGAGATACCAATAATAGGGTTGAAATCAATCTTTTTTTTTTGTTTTAGAGTAAGGTTTTAATATGCTCTTTAGAAGTCTACTCTATTATAGGTCACCAACAAATTATTACAAGTAGTTAAGTTTTGTTTTTACACAATGATGCAAGATAAATGTGAAGATGTTATTACCAGGTAAAATTATATTTTAGTGGTTAAATAATTTAGTTGTCAAATTTGGTAAATAGTTTTGATTTTTTTTTTTTTTTGACAATAATGGATAATGGTTTTTTAATTATAGGAAAACAATGGCGAAGCCACTGGTGCTATTACATATGAGGTAAGCCAAGCTTGACTAAACTGTTACAAGGCCAGGAGGCTATACTCGCCTACCTGGTGATGGATTTTTAAAGCTAAAAGATTCGCTATATGCGGAGGCTTCTATACAAAATCTCTTCCTTGCAGAGTTATTTGCAAAGACCCATTCCTGGCCTATGAACTACTGGCCAAATTTCTTTGGACCCCCCTTCTTGGACAGATCCCGCTCTTGCTTCCAGTCTTTGTTCAGCTGTTCCATTTGCTCTTCCAATTTGTTGACTCTATCTTCAAGTTCTTTCTTTGGATCTTTGAGTTCTTTGCGGAGATGTTCCAACTCCTCTGAGAGCCCGAATTTGGTTGAGGTGATGTCTGCTTCAAGCATTTCCAGTCGCCTTCCTGCATCGATGTCCAAGTTCTGGAGAAAATCATCTTGATTGTGTAGTAGGTGCTTAAGACGCTTCACGTCTTCTTCCAACAATTTCAGCCTTTCCTCCATCGTGGGCTTGCTACCTGAATTGGACACCATCGCCTTCCTTGCTTCTCCTGAGTTGTTGCAACTGCGTGAGCGCCTCCTGCCTCTAGTCGCTCTGCCTCTGTGTTGATGTCTACCTAGCCTTCGTATGCTCTAGGGATGAGAAGGCCCTTCCCTGTTTCTCCTTTTAACTGCAAATTCCTCCAGATTCATTGTACCCAACCGATTCGCGCGATCTGGGAAGCATGGGTGTTTTGCTGGAGTGTTGGCCTTTTTTGGAGTTTCAATGACCAAATGATGGATAAATCCCTCATTTTTTATATTCACCTTATCGTTGATTGCCTTGGATTCTCCCCTGCACATCCGATCATGTGACTTTTTTCTTTTCCAACTCACGTCCCTGTCATCTCTTGGACGCTTTTTCCCAGACTCACGGTAGCTCCAAGATGGACGTGGTTCCATTTATTTGTAAGGTTCCACTACTTGAGAGGGCTCCTTTGTTGGCCTCTACATCTACTGATGCATTCAAATTCTGGAGTACGTGGTATAGCCGATAAGTTCATAGATTTCCAAGGAGAAGATGGATTTTTTCCAATATGTGTTGGAGTTTCAATTTTTGCCTCTCTTATGAAGGATCAAGGCTTGGATTATTAACTGGGAGTCCCCTATTATCACCATATCTTAGACATTGTGTATAATAGCTTGATTTAGCCCTTGCCAGAGGTCCAAAGCTTTTTCTCTGTTGTTGGTTTCTATTCCAAGTCCCTAGGCAAATCTAAGTTTTGGATGTCTGGTGGGGCTTACCATGACCCCTCCTCCGTCTGTCGAACCTGGATTTCCTTTGGAGGCCCCGTCAAAGGAAAAAATATGCTTATTTTCTTTTCTCTTCCATTCTTCGAAATCCTGATCCTCCTTCCAAATTTCCCAAGCTTCTTGAAGTGATTTGTTGCCTATTTGTTGTTGTTGATCTCATAGTTTAAAGTGTTCAATCTAGTGTTCCTCTTCCATCTCTAAAGGCTTTGAGTTCTTTGCTTTGCGGAAGTAGGGGGCGCTCTTGCCAAAATAGGCCTTTGTCTTTGTTGCAACTTGAGCTGGGCTACTTTTGGTCTCCTTAAATAACCTGTTATTTTGTTCGAGCCAAATATTCCAGAAAATGAATTTTGGGAGAGTTCTCTGTAGGGTGGAGATTTGGTCCCTTTTTTCTTTCTGAAAGGGACAAAGGGAACTCCAATTTTGGAGCAGGATGGTGACCTCTTGAGGTAAAGCGAGAGTGTTTGGCTACAGTCCAAGGGCCAACTGCCAAACCTCCTTGGAGTATACGCAACTTAAGAGCAGGTGGTCTGTGGTTTCCTCTTCTTGAGAACAAAGAGGACATCTGTAAGGGCCTTCCCATCCTCTTCTTCTTAGATTTTCTCTAGTTAGAATACCTCTATGTGCCATGGTCCATACAAACATATCTATCTTTGGAATGGACTTGGGAGTCCAGATGGCTTTCCAAATTTTCAGATCTAGAGGAATGTTAGGGACTGTTGTTATGTGTTCATACCCTCTTGTTGTAGTGTAAATTCTAGATAGTGCTCCCCATCCTCTCTTGTCTTTTTTCCTTTCTTTTAGGGGGGATTTCCCTTGCAAACAATACTTCAGAGTGTTCCATTCCTCTTCAAGCTCTGGGGTCTGTTAGCGATTTCCCACCTTATCCAAGTTTTGCTCTCATCATTTCCCCAAATTGAGATGTCCCACATACTATTGAAATTCTGAGTTCTCATCCACTCTTTAATCTGGTCAAGACCCTGCCTTGAGCCTAGTGGTGGATCTCCCATGATTGAGTCTTCCCAAACATTGATTTTCTTACCATTTCCTGGTATCCAGGTGAGGTGAGGTCTAAAGTGTTTCAAAGCCTTTTGGCACAGAGAGAAAATTGGGGATCCTTTCTCCACTGATGTTGGGCGATCTAGACATTTTTTCCTTGGGCCTCGAAAGTACTTATTCCACAATGCTCTTTTACTATAGGAGGATTTCCCGGTGATTAGGTTTCAAAGAATCTTTGCTCCTAATGTTAAATTTTGAGGATGGATGTTTTTAAATTGGAGGCCTCCTTATAAGAATGGATTAGTTACTTTTTCCCAGCTTATTAGATGTAGTTTTCTCCCTATCTGCTTCCCTGCTTCCCAGAGAAATATTTTGAACAACGCTTCGATTTTATGAATCATGGTAATCGGGGCCAGTAACAAAGAGCTTTGGTAGATCATAATGCTTTCTAGTACTGCTTTGATGAGGACCACTTTACTTTCAAGGTTTAGCCAGTTTGTCCCCCAAGAGTTTATTTTGTTTTTAAATTTTTCTATCAACGAGGTCCATTGTGAAGCCTTTGGCTTCGATTAGAAAATTGGGACTCCCAGGTATTTAAAAGCATACCAGGTGGTGCAGCCTTCCATTCCCAGTACTCTTGAGATATCTAGCATTTCCCTTGGCGTAATGTTCCATACATAGATCTTGATTTTAGTCAAGCTTATCACACTGCCAGAGATTTCTATGTAGACATCCAACTCTTTTTTAAATTGCTTTTTTGTCTACATAATCGCTCCTCCCATCAGCAGCATGTCATCTGCAAATTGGGCATGATTGATGTCTTTTACCCCTGGGGCTATCCTCAGGCCAAGAAGGTTGTTATGTGTCTGTCCATGATGCAATTGGAAGCTGAGTATTGAGGCTTGGATGGCATAAAGGAGCAGAGAAAGGGGAGAGCCTTGTCGAAGACCTCTAGAGGCTTAAAAGAACTTAGTTGCATGGTCGTTCACTAGTGGGGCTATCCAAGGGGAACCAATGCAAGCTTTTATCTAGTTTATAAAGGCTGGGATGAAACCAAAATTTTCCATGACCTTGAAAAGAAAGTTATGCCTAACTCTATCAAATGCATTAGCAAGATCAAGATTTATTATCATACCTTTGTATTTCCTTCGAATGCTTGAGTGTAGGGCCTCCTGAACTAGGATGATGTTGTCCACTATATGTCTGTCTTTTACAAATCTACCTTGATTTTCCGGGATGATTGCAGGGAGAATTTTTTTAATTATGTTGGCTATTATTTTTGTGAGGATTTTGTAACTTGTGTTGCAAAGAGAGATTGGTCGAAACCTTCCAAAATTGACTACTCCTTTTTCTTTCAAAATAAGAGCCAGGAAAGATGAATTTGTTCCTCCTCCTATCTTACTGCAACTCTAAGATTTCCAGATCAGTTTTGTAAAGTATGATTTTATTATATCCCAGTTGTTTTGATAGAATTTGGCCGTGAAGCCATCTGGCCCTGGTTCTTTGTCTGGGTTCATTTGATCAAGTGCCTCATTTATTTCTTTTTGATTGACTACCTTGGTTAGATTGTTGTTGACTTCATCTTAGATGAGGGTCGAGACTAGAGAGAGCGGGTAGGCTTTGGAATCTATTGTAGACCTTTGAGTTTCTGTGTAGAGAGTTTCAAAGGCATCTGTCACTGTTGCTTTTATGCCTTCAAAGTCTGTTATTCTCTGATCTTGAACCTAAATTTCTGTGAATTTCTTGAACTGTTTTCTTGCCTCGGCTTGTTTTTGGAAGTAGCTAGTGTTTTTATCTCCTGCTTCCAACCAGAGGCTTATGGATTTCTGTTGCCAGTACTTTTCCTCCTCTCTACAGGCTTGATGCCATTTCCTTTGGAGTTGGTCTTCTTGATGTAAGGTTTCTTGGGTGATTTCATGTTCATCCATTTCCATCTGGTGTTTTTCGAGCTGTTTTTGGGCTTCTTTGCGAATTACTATTGGATTTGATTAGGTTTTTTCCCAAGACTTTAGCGATACCTTTAGTCTCCTGAGTTTTTCTTCCCAAACAAAAAAGGTTGAGCCTCTTACTGTTTCATTCTAGATTTTGGTGACCAGGTCTTGGAAGCCTTCATAGTGGAGCCAGAATGGGCTAAATCTGAAAGGGATTGGTCTGAGATTCTTTTCATGTGCAACTTCTAACATGATTGGTTTATGGTTTGACACACTGTGCGAGAGGATAGAAGAGGAGAGATTGAGGCCCAAGAGAATAAAGGAGCTTTGGACTAAGAACCTGTCTAGCCTAGCTCCAATGTGCCCCGGCCCTACCCGCTTATTTGACCACGTTTATTTTCCTTTGGTTGGTTTGACATCCTCTAGCTCCCAATATGAAATGATATCTTCTACCCATTCTCTTGTTGGGTCTCGCACAATGGAGCCACATTTTTTCTCAATCGCAGCTAGGGTCACATTTAGGTCCCCCCCAATAATGATATTTTTTATATCATATAGTACTAGATAATCTTTTAGAGTATCCCAACAAATTCTTTTATCCTCCAAGAGGACCGACACATAAATATTGAAGAGGCTTACCAGTCGGCCCGATTCTTTGTGTAGAAGGCTGGTGTAGATCCAATGCGTGCATGTTTCAGATTTGATTAGGTCAAACTTCATAGTGTTCCAGAGGGTGCCTATACCTCCTGAGGCTCCTCTTGTGCTTTCTATTATTCCTTCGCTTGTTTTCCAAAGTGCTTTTGTTATGTTGAGGAAGTCTTGCTCTTCCATCTTGGTCTCCTAGATTAGAAGGACCTCAGACTTTGAAACTCTGATGATATCTTTAAGTGCTTCTTCCTTTATTCTGTTTTCGAAACCCCTACAGTTCCAAGATGTTAGTTTCATGATTTACCTAGGGGGGATGTATGGGCTCCTTGAGGAGCCCTGGAATGCTTCCTTATCTGCCTTACATTGATCAATTGTCTGATTGTTGGTTGCAAGCCACTCAATACATCTTTATATGTCTCCTTTTCTCTTTCTTCCTTCGTGGATTTCCTTCCTCTGCCTGTTTTTTTTGGGGTGACAATGGTGTCACTTGTGCCCTCGTTGTCACTATCTAAGGAGACCTCTCCTTCCTCCACATCTGGTTCTATGTTCTTTCTTGCGACAATATTTCCTTATTCTTCCTCCCTTTTTGGCATCGACATCTCTCTAGCTTCTGGGGTTGATTTCCCGTTCGCTGCTTTGGCTATTGGAACTTCCTAGGGAGTTTCACCTGTTGTTTTCTCTACATGTACTAGGTCCAGCGCTCTGGAATTGTTCTTTGTCACTGTTTCTAGCAATTTCCCTTGCTCCTTGGGTTGTGCAGGGATTGTCTTTTCATTCCTTGGTCCTTTTTCTCTGGTTGAAGTTTTTCCTTTTCTGGGATGTTTCCAGCCTTCTCCATTGTCCTTCTCTTTGCTTGGGTTTTTAGAGCAGTTTTGTTGAAAGTGGTCGTATTCATGGAAACCCCTGCATTTGAATGATAGTTGTTCATATTCAAGCTTCTGGTAGTGCTTCCAATCTCCAACCTTTAACTTGATTGCCTCTGGAAGACCTACCTCTAGGTCCACTTCCACATAGATGCGCGTGTAGGAGCATTGGTCCTTGGGGTCAGCCCTATCAATATATTGACCAAGCCCATTTTCGATTGCCTGGAGTGAAGTGGGGTTCCAGTAGTGGATTGGAAGAATGGGAAGTTTGACCCAGACCGAGACATCCTTGGGTACTTCCACCGCCGGATCAAAGCTTGGCATCCAGCGGTTCAGGTAAATCCCTTAAGCTCCCATGAAATACGGTTCATTCCTGAAAATGAGATCTTTGTCTTCTTGTGAGATGAATTTGAAGATAAAGAATCCTCTACCCACCACATAGCAGGTTACACTATTATGGATCAGTGGGCGCCAGTTCCTTTGGATCCAGTTATCAGTAGATTTGGATGATGACCAAAGCCCCATGAATTGTCCTACCAGTCCACGGTCTGACAGGGAGATTGCTACGTGCATAGGGTGATCAGGGGGAAGTTCTATCTCCGGAATTGAATTGAGATTCTTGACAAAGATTGGGGGGGAAGCAGCGGGAAGCTTCTTGCCTTGGGCTGTCAGTAGCTTGCAGAAGGTGTCTTTAGTTGAAGAAGGGGGTGATGGCTCCCCTCCTCCAGAAGCTTCCATTGTTGTAGCAGAATCTTAACCCTAGGAGGCCTTAGAGCATTTTTTTTTTCTAGAGACTATGTTTTTTTGGGTGGATTGTTGGCAAGTTTTTAATAGTTTTGATTATTTTTTATTATAAATGTTTTTTAAAGTTAAATGATGGTTGATTTTATAAATCTATGAACTATATAATCTAAGAGAGAGAAAAGTGTTTTAATTTTTTTTAAACTTATGTGTTTTGGCTAAGAATTTGGATTGTGTGCATTACTATATTTAGTGTGTACACACAATATATATACAAAATTTTGTTTTGAAAATCCTTTTTTTAATATTTAGATTGAGGATGATTCAATCACCAATTAAATAATTAAAGGGGTGACTAGATTTGAAGTTGAAACTCCCAAACATATCCTTTTACACCTACGATATTGAAGTATTTGTGCTATGACTAATTAATGTGTCATGATTCATCCCACCTTCATGATATTGTTTCCAAAACGAGTCCTTATGTTTAAATATTTGTTACTTTCAACCCCTTTTTCCTATGGGAGATACACATATGTTAAATAACAATCAAAAGGCCTTACGTTATGGTATCCTTCCAATGAGCAACATGTCTTGGGTGGATGGTCCAATTGATTGAGTTAACCCTGGTTAATTTAACCATAAAGATATTTTTAAAAACCTCATAGGATGTCCCCTCTTCCCCAAAGGAAATATTTGAATCCACTATAATAGTTGGTAACAAAGGGACTAAATTTAAACATGTAACCTAAAACCTCCCTACCTTCAACATATAGTTCAATCAATTAAATTAAAATAATTATCTCTCACACACACATAGACAACACCACTAACCATAAATATTATAAATTTAATTAATATCATATCATAACATAATATAACAATAAATATATCGATTTGTTTTTACTATTCACATTTTTGACCTATTAAGAGTAACTTAATATAATATTTTTACGTGGTAAGGTGTTTCTCTATTAGATTTCATTATGGACACTATTCAAGATTCATCATCTAATGCAATAGGCATCTGCCACATATTTGAGGTTGGTCCATTCTACAAACAAGGTATATATGGTATCTATCGAAGCTTCCTCAAAGTTGTAGGGTTGTGGCTTGCGCTCCATCAACATCACACTACATAGGGGCATGAAATTCATAGGGATTTGAGTCAAGGTGGGGCATAATTGGACTGCAGATCAAGAAATGGCTTTGTCTCATAGTTTTTTTTAGCCAAAGGTACGAACAAAGTCAAGGAAGCAGTGGAGTTGATTCTCTCAAGTTGGATGGCCTTGAAAAGATAGTGTAGAATGAATAGGGATGAAGATATTCTCTCCAAAAAGAAAATAAGTTGATATTGCTTTGCAAATATCCATGACAATGATGGACATAAAAAGATGGGGTTTTGAGATTGACATCCCTTAGTTATCCCAACAACATTTCATGCCTACATGATGGCTAATTATTTTGGTTGTCAATCCTTCTCTCATATCTTACATATCCTTATATGCCTTGTAATTACCTACACGTAACAAGGAAGATAATAATTAAGGTGATGCCACCTTTGCAATAACTTTACATCGCTTCAAATTGCTATGGTATGCCAAGTGAGTGTTTTTTGTGGTCTCACGATCATCCCCAAACACATCATGGAGGGATTTGGACATTGATCCCTCATATATTTTACATACACCCATATGAAGTCTAATTCCCTTGTTCTCTTGGTCTTTTTCAAGTAATTTTTGTATTCATAAGACATGATGGAATTCAACCTTTTTGAAGTCATGGGCCTTTGATAAAATCCTTTACACCAATGTTGCTAGGTTGAATTTCACTTGGAGATTTTTGCAATGTATATCTCTTAGGATTATTATTTTATCTCATACCATTTTAATCTCATGTACCCCTTTATCCTTTAAAATTAATAGGATTTTAAACAACGCTCAAGGTTCCACCTCATTATTTTTTGAAATCACAATGCCCCTTGTGAATTTTGTTTATTTGTTTCCCTTGAGGTAAAAAATGACTCCCATCACCCCTGTGTCACTTGGGTTTCCTTCCAAATCACTATCAAATAGTAGAATGTTGTATTTTCACAATGCTTTCCACTTCTGGAATTCTGAATCCCCCAATCTAAGTTTTTTTTTTTTTTCCTTTGTTTGAAAAATTGAACTGTACTTTTCTTGGGTTGGTCTTGGATTAGATATCTTACCTAAATAGTTTCTTCTGTGTTGTAGCTTGACAAGGAAACTGATCCTATCCCATTGGACTAAATTGTCTCATGCAATGGGGCTCAGATTTGGCTAGAGATTTTACTTGGACTAGTGTTTTCCTACTTTAATGTGACCCAACTCTATGCTAGGAAAATCTTCTAAGACAAGTATTTGGGAATTGCAATTTAGACTTGATTTAGGAATTTTTTGTGCATCAAATTACTAGGGTATAAGGATTTATAAGTACGTGTTATCTGTCTCTAGTATTGGAGTAGAAAAATTTTAGTATTTCTCCAAGGCAATATGCCAAACTTGCTTAGAGAATGCACATTCCAAGAATAAGTGTTTGGCCATTTCTTTTGCTTCCAAACATAGAGAGAATCTAGAGGGCCCATGCATCCGTCATTTTTGAATAGTTTTAGCAGTTAAAACTTTATTATGAGCTAGAATCTAGACAAAGAATCTAATTTTTGAAAGATAATCCCCTACCTAGATTTGATGTCATATTGCCAATGCTAGTGGAAAATATTGGTGGGATAATTTGTGAAAGTATTTGTGGTTCAAAATGTAACTACTACTAGTAGGGCCCCATCCTCTTCGATCTTTAGTCAAGAAATCCATGTGTGATGCTCCTTTTAGTCTCCAAAATACCACTTAGGATTGACCCTTTATTTCTTCTAGAGGTTTTATTTTCTTCCACCCATTCCACCGTCTCAATGTATGTAACACCCATATTTCCCCATCTTGTAAATATAATTATATTCCTACTAGAAGACTATGGACAATTTTTTTATGTGTGGATTTTGGGGAAATATTGAACCTTTGCTAAAGAAGGTAATGTGAATATTTTTGTTATTAATGTAAAAAGGAAAATGTTGAATAACTACTAAATGTGTTTCCTATACAAATTATGATGTCATGAGAGGGAATGGTGAGGGGAACCATGAATGCTTGAGATGGACCCTGCCAGGCAATACTCTGTTGAATTAAAAAAATGTTAAAAACCCAAAATTGTCCTCTGCCCCAGAAAAATTTAATTACCAGTCCAGTTGGTGGTTGGTTGGTCCTCCTCAGAAATCAATGTGAGTATGGGAATAGTACCCATCTGGAATTTTCTAATATGACCAACAAAATATTGTTATAGAAGGCAAGAAAAAGGGAAAACCGTCGAAAGAGAAGGGAGGAGACATATAGTTGAGTCTGGGGACCAAATATGAGTGGAGAAGAGTGTGTGAAACGCTTCTAGTTCTGAGAAAATAGAGAGAAGAGAAGAAACATGTTTCTTGGGTGTAGGAACCATTAGCAATTTGTCTTCAAATTAGGTTGATAAACAGAGCTACGAAATCTTTGTTATTGGCTGAGAAATCATGAAGGAACTAAGAGAGGAGGGTAGTGAAATCCCTCCCTTGTGTTGTGTATGAAAACTACTGAAGCTCTTGTGAAAAGAGCAACCCCCCTTGCTTGGTGTATAGGAGACCCGGTTTTCTTAGTTCTTGTACATGAAGGAGAGTGGCCTTCATCCTTTCTCATATGTTGAATAGAAAGAATTCCTCTCTTGGAATCATACTCTGGCTCAAGGGTGGCCAGCTAAGAAAACACCAAGAGAAGTTGTGTCTACGGTTGGGTGGAAAATGGTACACCCTTCAACAATTCCCAATGATTTCTAAGTTTCAGAAAAGTGTTTTTTGTGCCTTGTATTTCCATGACTATTTAATATTATGAAATTCTTGTGTTAGTTATTTGAAGAATTGTTATTCTCTTTAATGGTGGAAGTTGTAACTATGATTATTTGGATGACTATGAAATTTGAAACAAGATCTGGGAAAACACATTCTGTGTTGGTTTTCTACCTACCTTAGTTTGGATAGGGAGACTGTTAGTAAATGTTTGTCACTCATATTATGAGCAGAGTGTTGGATGGCCACTGATAGTTATTTATGTGGACAAATCCCTAAGTTTTTAGTAAAGCACTGAGCCACTAAAGCACTCACAGAACAACTGGGTAATATGGAATACAATTGTTGTTAGAAACTTGAAAACTGGTCAGTTTGTCCTGGATATTTTGTTGACCTGAGAAATTTGCTAGGCTTCGATATTAGAGGGAGGTGCATACCCTTGTTTGGCCTTAAAAGAATAATCCAAACGTTGAAGAAAGCCAAAGTATTTTTCAAACAAATAATGAACAAAGAAGGAGGAATAAAGTTCAAATTCCTAATTTGAAATAAAAGAAATTAGGAATTGGATGCATTATAATCAATTAAGTTTCATTTTTATTTTGGTAAGAAAGGAATTTTACCAGGAGTTACACAGTAAATTAATATCCAAAGGGGAAATAATTGAACTTGGTAACTATTCCCTAAAAATAGCAAAGAATTGCATAAAAATGGAAGAATAGTAATTTTTGGTAAAAACATAGTTCTACCATGGAGGATTTTACCTCCAAGAAATGCAATGTTATGGAAAATAATTTAAATAGATAAAAATTGTCCAAATGTGTGTGTGTGTGTGTGTGTGTGTGTGTGTGTGTGTGTGTGTGTGTGTTTTCTAGGAAAAATTGAATGAATGGTAAAGACTAGTAAACCCTGGTAAAATTTCCTAATTACCATTCAAATGTCTTAATAATTTGGATATTAAGTTGAAAAAATTGTATATTAAAATTATGATATTTCCATTCTGATTTGTGAGAGATGGGAAGTTTGGAATCTCTTTCCCTTATGTGAAAGGATTAAACCGTGCCAAATCTCCCAACTTTAGAAATTACACTATCCACAGGATGCTCTACTCTCCTGAAGGCATTAAGATTAAAGTACTTTTTATTTAACAACATTTAAATTGCATGGAAATGTATAAACACTCTCCTATTTCTCAACATAAATATATATGTATTATATATTATGAGCAAAAATCTTTTTGAGGATTGGCTATCGGATAAATGAGAAAAGAGGGAATGTTTGGAGTGTGATGGCCAATGGAGTTTTAAACATTACCATATTAAATATTTATATTAAGACCCTTGCGGAGTTGGGTCATCAGAGTAAAAGGAAGGAAGCACTTGAATGGAGTGTGAATTCATCGGAGCGATGGCATAAACATTATAGGATTTTAAATATAATATAATATTATACATGTCCCTTTTCGGAGTTGACCTTTCAAAGTTGTTCATCGAAGGAAAAAGAGGGGATCACACGATCAGAGTGTGATAGCCTTAGTACTATAAGGTCCCACATATATTTTA
This sequence comes from Picea engelmannii, assembly GCA_009831015.1. Lineage (NCBI taxonomy): Eukaryota > Viridiplantae > Streptophyta > Pinopsida > Pinales > Pinaceae > Picea > Picea engelmannii. The sequence continues at coordinate 50,389 of ML818073.1, forward strand.
TACTATTAAATTATGCTCTTTCATGATTGGTTGTTGAATGAACGAGAGAAGCGTGTATGTTTAAACTCTGAAGGTTATGGAGCATGATAGCCAAGGTGTTAAAAGGTCCCACATATATTTTGTAATATTAAATTATTGTTCTCTCGTAATTGGCCATCAGAGTAATGAGATAAGAGTGAATTTTCAGAGTGTGATGGCATGAGATATATTATAATGTTAAATATTATAATATTAAATATTAAATTCATTACCTTTTCAAAGTTTGACCGTTGGTGAAATGGGAAAGGAGCACACATATTGTGTGCGAAATTCGAGGTCTGAAATCCCCATGTGCCTTATTAATAATATAATAAAATATATTTTAATGTAACCTAGGTGCATTACGATGGAGTTAAGTACATCATGAAATAATTCCAGTACTTTACAATGCAATTAATTATTAATGCAATTAATTATATTATGATATAATTAATTAATTGCATTATAATGGGTTTATAACCTGGACAATTAATTTAGCACTAAACCATTTCCAAGGAAATGGAGAGAAAGTAAATCCTCACTAATTATCGGTCCAGTAAATTAGGTTAAGTAAAAATGTATTTAAAGGGGTAATCAATTAGTGAAGACTAATTATCCCTAATGAGGATTAAATAATTGAATACCGAGGAGTGGTATTTTAAGAAAATATTAATTAAGTAACTTAATCGGTTTAGAAGAAAAGGACAAGTGTCAATCTATGGTCGAACTAACCTTTGTACCTATGGTGATGTGGCACGTCATGAGGGGTCTACATGTCAAGTGGATATTGATCCACGTGTCATGTGAGGAAATAGGTATATGGTGGAAGCAATGACCAAGGAGGCGGGTGAGATTCAATCTTAGTCATAGATCTCCAAGGGCCCCACATAAGATACGTGTAGTTGGAGCATGAGAAGGGACAATAAACACAGTGTGAGTTGGCGACTCTGAAGTATTCAGGGCCATTGGATCTATAGATCAGATCCATCAGAGTGTGCATAGTCGGAGAGAGTCTATCAAAGTGGATTGGGTGCGAGAAATCTGTTAATGTTGATGGGAGGACTCTAATGAAGAAGCGAATATCAGAACAAGTAGATGGGGGAGTCAGATGGGTCAGATGGTGACTGCCATGTTAGTGCCATGTCGGATGGCATGAGTGAAAGGGAACCATGTGGCACTAAAGATGCACTCAATGAATGGAAGTCTAGAAACTTTGGAGAAAATGTAACTTCTTATCCAGAGCTCGATTTTGAGCATGGCTATGGTCATTGGAAAGCTCTTGATGAGAAGAAGACAGTGGCACCCTCTAGATGAGGATTTGAGATGGTTGAGAAAAGGAAAAAAATTAATACCCCATCCCTTAAAAAGGTATTTAGGGGGTTGGGTGTGTTACAGATTGGTAGTAGAGTAGGCTACAACACTACATCTGGATGGGCCATAAATCAGTCCTAGGACTAGTATAATAAGACCGAGACAAGCTTGTTAGAAAATTTCCTCTGCGTTGGAAAAGTTTATCTATTATCTGCACAAGCTCCTCGATTGAAACTATGTTTTATAATTTCCTACAGCAAAAAATTTGCATGTTGATTTGCAGTAGAAGAATCATATTTTTTCTTTATGATAGCTACTCCTACAAGATTGGGAATATGCTAATAAGCACTAATGGTTGAACCTAAATGTGAATGGTTGAAAATGGAAGATTCATGTTAAGGGATGATTAAGCCCAAATAATGGATAATCTAGTGATTGTAATGTTCCCTCTAAGTATGGGTTGTCAAAGACTCTGGCATTTATGATGGTTGTTTTTATGAGGGCTAAGACCCTTACGAAAATTCCATGGTGGTTAAAGGAATTGAATATGGAGTGATAGAATCCTTGGCAGTAATAAATTGTTTCTTTAAAAAAAGGAAAAAAAACCTTGTATGTATAATTCCTCATGATTGGAGGATTAATGGAAAGTGTGTAAGGTCAATTTACTTGACCCGTAATGAGTGAAACTTGTTATTGGAAAAAAGAAAGGGAGTTCCTTGGACTGTGGATAGTCCTCGTAAAGGAAGCAAGTGATATGAGCACATGAGCTAGCTTATGAGCTCATGGATGTAATAAGAGAATGTGTATACCTATTTGCCTAAAATATTTCCTATACAAGTGAATGCAAAAGGAAAATAGATGGAATACGTCTGCACTGTAGGCATGGGTAAAATGCATGGTGCACAAGGATATGTTGGAATGCATATGGAAAATATTGAGCATGCATATAACATGCATATAGACCTTCTATAGTTTGTTATTGGATGTAAAATATGGTGATATCCTAAATCATATGGTTAGTGATGATCTGGTTATAGAAGCATAAGTAAAATGTTGATGATATCGATTGCATATTACCTTACGAGGATAATATAGAATGGGTAATGAAATGTTGATCCCGAATGTGGTAAAGGAAGTGTTGGGGAATTTATAGATGACCAATGGGTCAGATTGACATCCAAAGGTGGATGGTAGCCATATAGGTATGGCTTGGTATGCTCAAGTAGCAGTGAGAGGGAATCTAGAAAAGGATTCCCTTGATAAAAAGGTTTGTTGACCAAGATTGGTTTGAGGCATGAAGAGAAACTAGATTGGTTGTCTCGTTGCCTTGGGAACTGTTGAAACTACCCAAATTGTATTTAGGGGTTGTGGAATACTTTAATAGCAGTTGAGGAAAGAATGTTTTCTTGATGGTTGTTTTCATGTAGAGAGGGAAACATAATGATGAATGAGTCTGTGAGACTTATTGTGTGAATGAATGAAATCTCTCAACAAAGAGGGAAACATAGTATTGAGTACTCCTATCAGACTTGTCATAAGAATGTTTGTAACATCTATGGGAGAAGGATATGGAAGTTGAAATGTTCATGTGTGTGAATGACATGGAAAACATTGCAAGCAGTGGACTTGCATGCTGAATATTTATCTATCTTTGTATATCCTTGAGTGCATGGATTGAATGTGTCATTAGGTCGCCCAGTATGAAGACTGATATTAAGACCAAATAGATATGAATGAATGATATAAAAATGTGTAAGTGATGCACATATATGATGTATGAGTATATGTATAATAAAGGCATGATATGACTGCCTGAATAAATGAAATGTAAGGAAATAATTGTTAGAATGTGCTCATTTTACCATAGACAATATCACTATTGTCACCCAACCATAGGCCGAAGCCACCCTCTGAGCACCTTGACCTTGACAGAGAGAAGAATCCTGGTAGAAATCCAATATCCAAACAAGGATAATGCACCAAGCAAGAAGTAACCAAAGCTAATCAGAGAGTCCAACCCCAAAAGATAGAAGCAATAGGATTTATAACTGGTGGCAGCACCTTCTCCAGAACTTGTGCACAAGACTGACAGACTGCAGTGTGCACAAGTGCCTCTGTGCAATTACGAGAATTGTGCTAAATGAATACTAGTGCCTTGTATTTATACTAATCCTGGCAGACTTCCTGGGCCAACTTCTCATTCTAGGTACTAATTAATTCATTATAATTATCTCTCTCAGCCAACATCTCTTCTAGGGTTGTGTTCACTTCTTTTCTTGATTCTGGAGTATTCTAGTCTTATCAAAGGTCACAATGGATGTTGATACCTCCCGAAGCTACCATAATATCAACACTCCCTCCTAGATAGGGAGGTATAACCGATAATGATCTTGAGCACAAACAGACCATTCAACTGGACGTAGCATCACGAGCACCATCATTATTATCAAATTGGATAATCTCCATGACAACTGGTACAATGTCAACTGCTAGAACACAACTGTGTTTATCCATAGTAGTACACAATTACATCGTCACAAACAATGGAACATATCCACCCTAGTAGAATATCTCTACTTTCTAGATACATGTAGTCTCCATAACAATCATCTGATATCAACCTGCACATAAAATATTGTTATGATATAGACTGAATAATCTAGGCCATTCTTTCACTCACATCTGTGAGATATGAAAGAGCATATGCCCTCAGAGTAGAACATCAATGATGGGCTATCTAGACTATTATTCTCAAGCAAGAAAAAATAATTGTTCTGAATTTTTAGCCTGGACCATTACTTCGGCACTAAACAAAGTGCAACCTAGAGAGAATGAGTCTGCCCTAGGGAATACATGTTCCTGATTGTTGAACCTTGACCATTCCTTCGGCACTAAACAATTTGAAACATGGAGAGAATGAATCTTCCCTAGGGAATGACTATCCAGACCATTTCCTAAGGAAATGATTGTCCTGCACCAACCTCCAAAACGGACCATTCTTCGAAACTGCTCACAACTGCGAGCTTTGAAAGAATGATTGTCCGGTGAGGCGGACAAATCTTCTTGATTAACCATCAAGAAGAGAGACAGCCCTAGACCATTCCCCATGTTAACCACAATGCGAAATCACTGTCTATGGTACATCAACAATCCATCAAACCATTTTCATCATGAAAATGACCATTCGATCTGGACCAATTTCTGAACTGGAAAATGGTTGTCCATCAGAAATCTCAAACCACTTTCCGAAATGGAAAGGAACTACCCAAGATGGACCATTTTTCAAACTTGAAAATGACTGTCCTCAATTCAATGATATGTCAATGCTCCCTCCCAACCTGGAAAGTCATTTCTTCCCTTTCAACTAAGGGATTTATTTCCACGATTCCCAATTTGTCTCGGAAATATGAAAACTTTATTCTGGATAGAGGCTTTGTCAAGATATCTGTTGTATGCTCATTTGTGGGGATATATCGGATCTTTACTTCTCCTTCATGGAATTTATCTTGAATAAAGTAGTATTTTATCTCAATATGTTTCGACCGTTCATGAAACATTGGGTGTTCTAATAGCCTTATACAACTCTGATTGTCACAATGTATTATGGTCAAATCTGGAACATGATCAAATAAATCAGAGATTAGCTTTCTCAACCATATTACTTCTGTACATGCCTCACATGCTACGATATATTATGCTTATGTTGTGCTCAGTGTGACAGGCTTATGTTTCCTAATGCCCCATGATATCATAGCGGAGCCCAAGCTTAAACACATCCCTGAAGTACTCTTTATGTCTTCCGCACTTCCTGCCCAATCTGAACCTGTGAATCCATGAAGTTGTATATCATTGGATGTGGTATATCTTAAACCGTAGTTTAGTGTTCCACAAATATATCTTAGAACATGATTTGCAGTTGTCCAATGCTCATGTCTAGGTTCCACCTGGAAATGGCTTAGTGTGTTCACAACAAAGCAAATATATGGTCAAGTATTTACCAAATACATCAATGACCCAATCAATTGTCGATATAGTGATGGATCTACTGGATCAAAATCCGAATCTCTTACTTTTCTTATATATGTAGTCATAGGAGTGTCCATGGATTTTCAATCCATCACTCCAAACTTTTGAAGAATATTTATTGCATACTTTCCTTGTCCAAGGAATACTTCACCACGCTTTTGCCATACTTCTAGTCCCAAGTAATAATGCATGAGACCAATATATTTCATATCAAACTCAGAAGCTAGTTCCTTTTTGCACTGGATGATGAGAGACTCTTCACCTGTTAGGAATATATCGTCAACATATAGTAGTAGAATCATAGGCGCATTGTTCACAACTTTGTAGTAAAGATTTGGATCTACATGAATTTTGAAGAAACCAAGTCTCAATAGATAGTTGTCTATTCTGTCATACCAAGCTCTTGGAACTTGCTGAGTCCATATAAATCTTTCTTTAGTTTGCAAACATGAGTGTCTCTGGAATGTACTTCAAACCCTTGAGGTTGTTCAATATATACTTCTTCTTTGATTTCTCCATTGAGGAAAGTTGTTTTTACATCCATCTAATGTAAACTCCATCCCATGGAAGTGACAAGAGATATGATAGCTCTAATGGAAGTATATCTAGCAACTGGAGCAAATGTTTCGTCATATTCTTCTTCCTCCTTCTGGGATAACCCTCTAGCTACAAACCTTGATTTATATTTATCCACGCTTATGTTTGCTATATGTTTGATCTTATATACCCATTTTGAAGTTACTACTGATTTTTCTTTAGGTCTAGGCACAATTTCCCATACATATTTTTTCATGATGGATTGGTGTTCTTCCGTCATAGCTTCTTTCCATTGTTTCTTCTGAACTTACTCTTCAAATGTGGTAGGTTCTTCATATAGAATCTTTTTCATACATGTTGCATAGCTTGAGAATATTTTGGGCTTCTTACTTTTTCTGAAGGTCCCATCTAGGGCCTTGGGTCTTTCTACTTCTTGTAAGGTAGCTTCAAGCCAAGATGGTCGTTTCTTGGTCTTAGGTATGGTTTCTGAATCAATGGTCTCACATGGTTGCATCAGATGATCAAATTGTTACTTTTCTTTATTTTGATTTTCAGGAAGACATGTGCCTTCTTCAATAGGATCTTCATACTCTTCTTCTTCTATAGTTTCTTCTATGGATTTCTTGAAAGCCATCTTTTTATTGAAGGTCACATCTCTGCTGACTTCAATCTTATGTTGTTCCGGGATATAGATTCTATAAGCCTTGGATGATTTGCTATATCCCACGAATATGCCCTTATTTCCTAAGGGTTCTAATTTATTCCTTTTGTCCTTGGGACTGTGAGAGTAAACATGACATCCAAAGATTCTTAGGTTTTCCACATTAGGTTTCTTACCTGAGAAGGCTTCTTCTGGAGTCATATTCTTCAATATGTGGTGAGGACTTCTGTTCTAAACATATATAGCTATCATGGTTGCTTCTCCCCATAAGAACATGGATAAACCTTGATCGTTTAGTAGTGCCTTCATGGTTTCTTCAATAGATATATTCTTCCTTTCTACTACACCATTTAATTGAGGATTATGAGGAACAATTAGCTCCCTCCTAATCCCTGCTGATTTGCAGTATGCAACGAATTCTTTTGATGTGTATTCTCCTCCATTATCTGTTCTCAAGGTCTTGATTTTCTTGTTCGTGAGGTTCTCTATCTCTACTTTGAATTCTTGAAACTTGTTGAACACTTCGTCCTTTGTCTTCAGGAGATCTAACCAAGTCTTTCTTGAGTAATCATCTATGAAGATTATGCAGTAGAGAGAACCTCCTAGAGATTTGACTGGCATCGGACCGCAAACATTTGAGTGCATTAGATCTAGGATCTCCTTAGATATATTGTTGCTTCTTGGGAATAGTTTCTTGATATTCTTTCCAAGAGCACATCCTTTTCAAATTCCTTCATGTGTAGACTGTAATTCTAGTATTCCTTCAACCATATTTTTGAGAAAAGGTAATGCTTGATAGTTAATGTGAGCATACCTTATGTGCCAAAGTTCATTTGGATTGACTTCATCATGTACAAGAGCTTCTTCATTTTGTTCTAGTAGTCTATATAGATTTCCTTCACGGGTTCCAATAACCCTAGCATTCTCTATGTTGGAGTCTTTATGCCAAGATAACACTTTTCCATCTACGAAAGATATTATGTTTCCTTTGTCTTCTAGGAAAGATATGGATACAAGATTCTTTTCTAAACCAGGTACATGCAAGACATTGCTCAAATGAACATTGTTACCTATTTTCAATTTGATGGAGGCTTGTCCAAATCCTTCGACTGGGTAAGTGCTTTTGTCTCCAAGATCTACCTTGTACGATGTCTGATTCTCATTTAGATTTTAGAGTATGGCTTGATCTTCTGTCATATGCCTAGAAGCTCCACTATCAATTATCCACATGTCATATTCAATCATTCCTGTGAGTGTTGAGTAGTGTAGATGACTAGTGACTGGTGACTAGTCATGCCTTGATCCAAAACTTCAACTTTGATGTTTCTATCTTTTGAGAGTGCCAAGAGGTGTGCTAGACTAAGGCACACTTGAATACCTTCACCTTGAGTGAGATGTTCCATCACAAGGTGTTGGATCAGGGTTTTAGGGTTTCTGCAACTGCACCTGCCAGTAACCCTAGCAACAGTGTCTTGGAAGCTGCTCCTGCTAGTAAACCCTAGTGGTAGTTCTTCAGTGAGATTAGTATCCTAATGGTTATGCTTCCTTCTAGTGGTTATACTGAATGAAGGAGATATGGGCCCATAACCTGTTAGAATGTGCTCGTTTTACCATAGACAATATCACTATTGTCACCCAACCATAGGCCGAAGCCACCCTCCGAGCACCTTGACCTTGAGAGAAAGAAGAATCCTGGCAGCAATTCAATAGCCAAACAAGGCTAATGCACCAAGCAAGAAGTAACCAAAGTTGATTAGAGAGTCCAACCCAAAAATATAGAAGCAATAGGCTTCAGAACTGGCGGCAACACCTTCTCTAGAACTTGTGCACAATATTTCCAGACTGCAATGCACACAAGTGCCTCTCTGCAATTATGAGAAGTGTGTTAAATGAAGACCGGCGCCCTGTATTTATACTAATCTTGGCAGACTGCCTGGGCATAATTCTCATTCTGGGTACTAATTAATTCATCTTAATTATCTCTCTCAGCCGACATCTCTTCTAGGGTTGAGTTCACTTATTTTCTTGCTTGTGGAGTATTCTAATCTTGTCAAAGGTCACAATGGAGGTTGATACCTCCCAAAGATACCATAATATCAACAATAATTGCACTTGCCATGATTGAATAAATACCATGGATGCATGGCTAACTCTATTTTGAAGATTCATGATTGTTTTGTTTTGAATAATAGCTTGAGGATTATGTGTTCCATTTCCTCAGGAAAAGATAGTATTAATTGATGAAAGAGTAAATGAGCAAGGATGCTTTGTTTTCATAATAAAAGGAAACATGATTAGGCTTTTACAGACTACATGTAAATGATTGTGAACAAACATGAATTAATTAATTTTCAATACATGCGGAAGTGAAACAATAAAGTGTGTCTATTGTGGACACACGCCGCAAGCTAAAGCATGTGATTAAAGCACCGTGTGAATGCAAATTGATGGAATAAATGTGCATGTATGAATGCACAATCTGAATCCATAATAGAGATGCATGTTGATAAGTACTTATGGAATATTGGGTAAGAATTTGAAATGACAAAGTTGAGGCTAACTCGAGGTTGAGGTCATCTCAGATAGTGATGAATATGCAATAAAGAAGTTGTGTGATGAGACAGTTTCATGGAATTTTTTGGGTACTCTGTCAGGAGAACATAGTCATAATCTTAATGATGCTTGAAAATTATACAATAGGCTACAAAGTCTATTTTTACAAGAATCCTAGATTACATTTTAAAATATCATGCATGAGTAAAATATATGCAAATAAATGTTGACCAACCTGATTTTCTCTTGGGTAAAATGTACAGAAGGCACTAGTTATTAAATTGTGGGAAAAATATTATTGTTGTAGCATGTTGAATTATCCAGGGAAGTTAAGATGAAAGCTTGGATGAAACTACTCAAGGAACATAGAAGACAAATCCCAAGAGGGACAAATTACTTAAGAAAAGGAGGAGGAAAGGAGAAACACTTTCCTTGCTCTGGAAACTCTAATTTTCTTAACATAGTTATAAACCTCAAAAAGGAACAATTGTGAAAGAAAAGGAGAATAAACAAATAAGTATGTTTAAATGAATAGGCTTGGTTGAGCCATGTTAAGTAAAGGCAGCAAGGCCTTGTAAATAACTTCGTTGAATTAAAAAGTTCTAGACTGTGTGGGAGGAGTTGGAAAAGAGGGAAGAGTCCCTTAACCCTTTTCCTTGTCTTTTATTATGTTTCTCTGGGATGAGAAACTAATATGTTGATGGTTGTAGAATACCCAACAACTGAATTATTTTTATGGTTGCACTAGTGAGCACATTGAGGAGTAATGTGATGAAGTACATGTAGATATGCTAGGACATATCTGATAATTCTTGTTGATTTAGATTCTATGTACATGCAATTTATTTAACATGACAACTAATGTGTTTATGACTATGATAATTCTTGTTGTGTAGGAAAATATTGGAGCTATTGAGGAAGGACAATTTCCAATGGTTGACAACCTCAGGAAGAGAATAAATGCAAAAAGGGTTGTTGTTGAAATATTGTTAAAGGGACTTTGAGAGTTCCCATGAAGCACCACCAATGAGGTAAAATCAGAACAAGTATAAAATATTTCATGCTCATGTGACATGGGAGTTGAAAGGGATTGGGTAAGAATCCCTTCTAAAGTACTCTATTATATTAATGATATGAAAATAATTTTGAGTAGTTGTTGTATGGCATTGATACCTAAGAAGAGTAAGATTCAGGAAAGAAGAATTTGAATAATAGAGAGAGAAAATCTATGTCAGTCAAGGATGATCAAAATCCTTTCAAGGAAATTCCTGAACCAATAGTGTCATCGATACATTGACCAATCAAAAGTGATTGGGAACAAAAGTGTTCATAAGAAGCACATAGAATTAAATGCATCGAGGAAATTCATGTTTGCATGAGAAGGAAGACAATGGACTACCCATTATGGAAGGATGATCTTCCAATACTATACCAAAGTTGTAGAATGGTAAAAAGATGAATTGGGTGGCCATAGGTATTGGCACCCCGGTTATTAGTGAAGAAAGAATGATGGAAGGCATTCATATGAAATTTTAATTTCATATCATGGTGTGTTGATTTGAGATTATGATCAGCTCGAGGTAGGAGGAATTATCCTGCTATAATAATGAATGTGGATAGATGATCCTTGTGGTGAGAGGTTGGTCGATATTCCAACACACCATGACAAGAGTTCCTAACCTGAAAAAATAATAATAATCTAAAATCAATGCAAGGGTGCATTGTCTGTGAATGTGGCCATGAACATTGGCACATTGATTAAACTAATTTAATGTTTGATTGCATTTGGAAAATCTTGGATGCTAAAATGATGCATGTGTAAGGAATGGTATTTCCTTTTTATTTTATATCATGGAATAGATGAATGTGATGTGATTGTTAGTGTGCAAAATTTTTGAAATTGTTTGAAAACCACTGCAAGTGTGCAATGAAAGTTTAATGTGCATGAAAACTAACAATTTTTTTGGTTGTGTGAAGAATGAATTGCAGGAGAAAGGGCATTGGATATGGAATTTTTGTAAGCACATAAGGAATACCAAAACCTCTTGGATGCAAAAGAGACAAACTATTATGAGAAGGAATATCTCATACTTTTGAATCTAGTTCTGTGTAGAATAGATTTGAAAATGAAAATGTGAAATTAGAAATATGTAGGTAACATATTAGAAAGTTTTGATAAATCAATGATAGTATCTCATGGTTATTGTATGCATGTGGTACATATGAGATGAAAGATATGTCCTGGAGGGACAGATGGTTGTCAAACTGGAAAGAGTGGAAAAAGGCTATTGTTGTGACATGAGAACCCTGTGATAAGCCATGATTGCCATAGAAGACGTTATGTTGTGGTAACACATGAGGGATGCCTCAGCTATAAGACTCGATGAAGTCTCTAAAACTCTTCTTGTGCGAGAAATACTTGGCAAGGAAAGATGGATCACCCGAAGGACTATATAGCATAGAAGGGGATGTCTGAGCCTGGGCCTAGAGGGTGAGTGACCTTAAGGAAGAAGATACTTGGATAATTCTTGTAAATTATTGTTTGGGATCATGTACACAATGGGTATGTCAAGGAAACAGTGGGCTAAGTTAATAAGACAGTCGAATGGATGTGGATCCATCAAATTGCATATATAAGTATTATGTTGATATGAGTATTTCCTCTTGAGTTTTGAACTGCAATAAAATGTTTTTGCATGAAATTTTGATCAATATGCTTGTTGTTTGAAATTATTGTAGGTATGCGACAAAGGCCAATAGTCTGGGAAAAAACCAAACCAAGAAAAATAAAATCTTGCTAAAGCAGCTAAAAGATGGGGGCATGAATGGTGTTGTTGAGGTGCAAAGAACACCGAGGATGGTGTTCCTTTAAGGGGGAGGGAATTGTGACACCCCTGTTTCCCCAGCTTGTAAATATAATTTTATTCCTGCTAGAAGACTATGGACATATTTGTTATGTGTGGATTTTGGGGAGATACTGAACCTTTTCTAAAGAAGGTAATGCGAATATTTGTGTTATTAGTGTAAAAAAGAAAATGTTGAATATGTTAGGATTTGATCCTAACCTCTCTCCATGGGTCATTAGTTAGTAGGATATTTTTTCTATGTAATAAAGTCCGACATTAGTTAAAAAGGCCTAATAAATAAAGGATAATAAGTCAATGTAAGAAGACCTAATAGAAGCTTCCGCTTCTAGAAAGATCTTCCTCTAGAAGTTTCCTTAGAAGGTATAATTAGTTAAAATAAGAGTAGGAGGCATTGGATTTTTTTTCTTGGCTATTATTGTAATAGAGCTATGCTTTGTTGGAGGTTTCCCCCTTGAAGAGGCAAGTGAACATTTCTATCATTAATAAAGGTGCTCTTTCTGGTGTTATTCTGGTATTATTTTGATATTGTTCTCAATAAAACATTTTTGTTCTGCCATTGCTTGCTAAATATTTATGTTTTGCATACTATATTATATCTGGAATATTGCAAGTGGTATCAGAGCTCTTTCCAAGGCACAACTTGTGGGGTAAATTTTTTTTCAGGGTAGAGACGTTTTTCGACGTCTTTAAGCTACAAAGATATGTCATTACGAGCATAAAACCATAGTCCGGAAGTCATACTGATGCAGGAGCATCATTGGAAAGCGCACAGAGGTAGGACCACTCAACACGTGTGAGTTCTTCCAAAAATTCAACATTGACAGTTGCAGCCGATTTTGAAATCCGCCTTCACTCAGCGTCGAAATTCACCTTTGGAGGCACGCTTGAGCTGATGCCGAATTTTACCCTTTCAGGCACGTTTTGAAAATTGTAAACAGAGTAGGAGTGTCCACTTCAGCTCTGGAATGCGACTGAACTAAGATAGTGTAGGATGAATTTTAGAGTAGGAAAGTAGCCAGGGGAAACCCTAGAAACATCTTTGAGTTATGTAGAAGTTTACACACCCAGTGAGAACAGAGCGCGGGAATACAGAGAGTTGGAATATAAAGAGAAATGAGCAGTAAGAGAGAACTGTGAGTTAGTAGGAGATCCCAATCTTTTGAGTGACTATAATTTTGAATGTATTGTGTAGCCAGTGGGCACTTGTGAATATAATAGAATGGAAAATTGACCCAAATGTATGGTGTTTGGACCGTGTGCATTTTCCTGTTATTTTCTGTTTTCATGAACAAGTGGATGGAACTGTGAATTTTCCAAGTTTCAATTGTTTCTCTTCATTGGAAGCTCTGCAAGGTGTGCATTGAGCCAGAGAGGAACACTGTGGATCTAAGTTATCGAAATCTCTCAGACGCAAGGAGTGCAAGGGAGCTCGAAGTCTGAACCAGACAAAGCTCAGGAGGGATAACACTTCGGAATCTGTTGTCGAGACCAAGAATTCATTCCCTAGAAGGAATGAAGGTTGAGTCATCGTAGACTTAGAAAATCTTCTAAGTTGGAATCGAGTAAAAGCTTAGGAGGAAGAATGTCATCGAGCGTTGGATCACTGTGGAAGTTCCCGTGGATCATCCGATTGGAAGAAAGAGCGCAAAATTTAATGTTGCGTAGATCCAGGTAAGGGGAGTTCAAAGATTTGAACGGACGATGGAGAATCCTCGAGGAGGAACACTGAAACCCCGCAGGCCATTGGATCAAGAAGAACTGCGAGGAGGTTAGCAGCGAGAGTTTTTCAACGCCCATTTCAACATTTCAGCATTTTGGCCACTTAGGGTTCCAAGGGGCAGAGATATCCCTTGTAACCGAATTTCCCAAAATTGTGAAACCCAAAGTCGCGATTCACAAAAGTCGGAGGATAAGGTGCTGGGACATTTCGTCTTTTTGGTGACCAGAGATTCCAAGGAACAAGGATACTCCTTGTGTCCTAATTTTGGGAAACACAAAATATCAAAGGAACAAGTGCTAAGACATTTTGGCATTTTGGCATTTCGGCCATCGGGGGTTCCCAAGGGCAGAGATATCCCTTGTAACCAGATTTCCCAAAATCACAAAACCCTAAGTCACGATTCACAAAAACCCGAAGGGATAAGTGTTGGAACATTTCGGCATTTTTCCATTTTGGCATTTCGACCACCGGAGGTTCGAAAGGGGAAAGGCGGGGACCCTTGCATCGCTATTCCTCGAATCGCGATACCCCGAAAGAGAAAACGCCAAGACAGTTCGGCATTTCGTGGACCGGTATTTCGAAAGACAGAAAACAGGGGAGAACTTGCACCGCAATTCTCCGAATCATGAAAGTCGATAGTACTTTAGCGTTAAGTGTGTGGATATAGAGTTGTGGTCACACGGACGGAGGCTAACAATGGAGCCAAAGCCCATTAATCCCTTTTCGGAATTTCGGGACCCGGGAGGTTGAAGGGCCAAGAACCGTCTGCCGCCAGAATCGCGAAATCGCGAATTCAAAAATCCCAAAAGGCGAAATGTGGTCACGGGTAGATTTTAGCATTTCGGGGTTCAGGTGTTCGAGAGACCAGGAGTCAGGAGACGTGGAGTCCTGGATCACGAATTTGTGAAACCCTGAAATGCGAAAAGGAGGTGCGCGCAGGTTTCCTCAAGACCTATACCAGAGGACGAAGGGACATGTGGATCCATCCAAAGGATTCCAGTGAGAGCCTTAAGGGCCATTTCGGCTCAGGGAAGAGAACGATCCAGAGACCGGAAGGTCGTAGAACCCTACTAAAGTAAGGGGACTGCATCAGGTGGTATCAGAGCCTTAGTTTTTCGTCTGTAGACTCTAGGTGAAGGAGGAAAAGAAGGAGACAGAGAACTTGGAGCTATACTCTGTGTGTGACAGATAGTCGACATAATGTCGCCAAGAAGACGAGAGCCGCCTTTAGCTAACCGTGTTGTAGAGAGGGAGATGCAAGAGCTTCGCGCCCGATTGGAAATAATGGAAGCAGCACAGAGAAGAGCACCTGACGTTGGGGGTGTCAGTGATGCAGAAAGTGAAGAGGTTGAGGTTGAAGAAGCTGCAGGAGAGGATGCTGCAGAAGAACATTTGTTAAGAGTAGTTGCCAGGTTGGGAGGCAGAGCTAAGATAGAGTTCCCCATGTATGATGGAAATCTAGATGTTGAAGAATTGTTGGACTGGATAAGGTCCATGGACAAACACTTCAACTATGAAGATGTCAATGAGGAGAAGAAGGTGAAGCGGGTAGTCACCCAGCTAAAAGGGCATGCAGGACTGTGGTGGGATGAACTGCAGGCTGAGAGGAGAAGTAAAGGAAAACAGAGGATAAAGAGTTGGGACAGGATGGTAGCCAAACTAAAGGCTAAGTTCATACCCAAAGACTACCAGATCAATCTGTTCAGGAAGCTACAAAACCTGAGACAGAAAGGGATGATAGTCAAGGAGTACACCGAGGAATTCTACCGGCTGAACATCAAAACTGGACAAAGGGAGAGAGATGAAGAAAGAGTCTCCAGATATATAAATGGCTTGAGATATGAGATCTAGGATGAGATTAGCATGATGTCAGTAAGGACTGTGGAATATGCTTATTAGTTTGTGATGAAGGCAGAGGAGAAGCTAGCCAGAAAACAGAACCAGCGAGGAAGAGGTAAAGGCTCGATCCCAAGAAAAAGTAAGGGATTTAACCATGACAGAGCACATCAGTCTAAGGATGAGGCTAAGAAACCACACAATCACTCAGAACGAGGAGGAAGTTCATGAGGGAGATAGAGTGGTGGAAGAAACTCTTCTAGAGGAAGAGGTAGAGGAGGAGTAAGGTGCTATAACTGTGGAAATATAGGGCACATGTCTTGGGAATGTACTGAGAAGAAGAAGGAAAGAGGAGAAGCTCACATTTCAGAAGCACAATGAAGAGATGTTGAGGCAGAAGGAGTAGAGGATGGAGCATCCCTGATGTTGAGAAAAGTTCTCTTAAAACTAGAGGCGGAAATTGAAAAGCCAGTGCAGAGAAACAGTCTCTTTAGGACAGCTTGCAAGACTAAGGACAAAGTATGCAAGGTGATCATTGACAGTGGGAGTACTGACAACCTAGTATCCATAGATATGGTGGAGAAATTGGAGCCGAAGACAACTGCACATCCGAGGCCATACAAAGTCTCATGGCTGCAAAAAGGACACCAGGTAATGATTGCTAAACAATTCCTAGTTAAAATTTAAATAGGAGGATATAAAGATGAAATCCTATGTGATGTAATTCCCATGGACGTTGTTATTGGATAAATCCATAAGTGCGGACACAAACCGATCTCCCTAGATCCACCTGGATCTAGAACAAAGCAAGACAGAATAATACTCTTTCCCTAGATTTTGACTATTGAATGAACTAGGAGGCAAGAATCATGAACATACCTTATGATCGCTTCCTTCAATCTTTGTTGTTCCAGCTTCACTCCAATTCTCTTGTGCTGTCTAGACCACAACAATACAAACCAATCAAAGTGAAGACAACTCAAAATATTCAACAGTTAATCTATGTATATGATCAAGGAGTTATACAATAAAGTGACATTAGTTTTATGGGAAAGGGACATATTACTGTATTATATTGATGGAAAGCAAAGATTACAACCTGAGCCTTGATGTTGCAAACCTCCTTTCAATGGCCCTTGGCTCTGACACACACATTTTCTCACTTGCATGAAGAAGATCCACCACCTTTGATAGACTTGTTGAAGTTCTCTAGCTGTTGTAGCTTCAATCCTTCACACAGTTCTTCACTAATTCTCCAATAAATCTCTTGCTAGTTTGATTCTAACCTTTTCCATGAGAATCCCCTCAATATATAAGAGAGAATGAATTAGTTACTTAGATAGGAATGATCCCAAAATATCAGGAAAGCCAGTACTTAGATAACCATTCGAATGCCATCTCATCCTTCTAGAAGATTCTCTTATAGAAGGTTCGAGAATTCATCTTTTTCCCTTCTTTAGAAAGAGTTCGCACCCTAAAATTTAGACACAGTGCAAACTTCTCGCACCCTGGCTCAAGGCAGCCTGTGAGAATCATGCATTCTCGCAGGCAAATGTATTAGCAGCCTGTGAACCTTCCTCAAAAATGTGATTTTTGGAAAGAGATAAAGGTAACTTTTCTCAGGAGAAAGTTCTAATGAAGAGCCTGAGTACACCATCATCAAGACATCATCATGATGACCAAAATTATGGGTAACAGAATGCCCCCCAAAGTATGAGGTTGGAACTAGTGACAACCGATAGACTTTGTAAGTTGCATGTGTGTGTCGAGTTCCAAGAGCACATCTAATTGGAAACCTGCAAACACCCAAGCATCTGCAGAATATCATATATACCAATTTTGACGTAGGCATTCCCATACTCAGATCATAGACTGATGACATCATAAACAAAGGCCATGGCCACCAATCATACACTGTGGATCCATGCCGTCAAAATATAGCATAGCCACCTGAATAAACTATGGATCTACGCAAGGAATTTTAAATCCAGACGACATAGCCATGAAACATACATAGTGGATCTATGTGTCGAAAATTATACATACTCCATCGCAACCTGGATCACAAAGATATATCCAGGGTCTTCAATCTCGTTGCCCAAAGTAAGAATCTAACCATGTGATTATATGTGTTGAAGTTGAACATGGCAGAAACCACTTGATTACCGGTCATTGATGTAACCGTTAACAAGTGTGAGGGAAATCACCATTGATGTCAATGACTCCCAAGGTACTATAGTACAATCCATCAACTGTGAATAAATTATTTGATGTCAAACATCCGATGGAATCTTTCGATGAGGGGTCAATGATGTAAACACACTGTCAAAAGCGAGGAAACTTGACATTGAGGCATGCAAGCTCCAAGGTACTAAATAATTTCTAAGTCTTGATTCTGGATAATGAGCTGAAGTTGACGGAACAAAACTTGTCATAGGAGGGCCTTGATGTATCCCCCATCAATGACACGAAATGAGTAACAGAGTTTGAAGGTGAAACAGAACATTTTGCAAATTGGACTAGACACAGGGAAGGCCGACACGGAGAGAATGGATAACTACAGATGGCCGACTCAATATAGGTTTCAGATGGACTTCTCTTGAACATATGAACGACACGACCAATGATATGGCAACATTGACTCAAAGACGACACATGGAACGACCTTGTAATCAATCGAAAGAGAGACAAATAGATTTCCCAAACCAGCTTCAAATGATGAATAGGGGGTGTCGTGTTCAAGAGCGACACTTACTGCCAATCAATACGAAGATGAAACATATCCCTTTCCCAAATTTTCCCCCACCATTTCTGGCAAGTACCTCTTTATTTTTATGCAAGCTTGAAGAGGATCACATATGCTTGTTAATATAAGCTCATCCTTTGGACGAGTCCCTCGGAGTATGTTTAACGAACCCTAAAAAGGAGTGGTTCGGTCCCATCACGGGTCTGTCAATGTTTGTTTAAAGAGTCCAGAGATAGTAAACTCGAAGGTTTTTCAAGATTATAGAGTTTGGAAAAACACTTAAAAGAGAACTTTCTCAGTTCCTTTTTCGTAAAATAGTCTGGATAAGACCGAAAAAGAGAGAAATTATCGCTTACCAGATGCGTACTTCAAATACTTTATCGAGCGTGAAAATAGCAAGGTCGCTCGACGATCTTTTCATGTTTAGGGAGTCTGAAAAGAGCTTAAAGAGAACTCCAGGGGGGTTCCTTTTTCGTATAACCTTGGTGAGCCCGAAAAAGTGATAAAACTATGCTCGATCACATTCTTATGTTTTTCACGAGCGCAAGAACGGACAAAAAGACGCTCGAGGTTTTATGTAAAAACCATAAAAAACAATCAAAATCACACCATAACGGAGAAAAATATATCCATACTCTTGTATATAATCATCAATGTCAACACACCTGCAAGCCATTACACTCATCTTGATATTAGTAATTGGGTTTAAACAATAGATAAACATAAAAACCCAAAAATGATATAGTAAAAAGTAAATTAAATGAGTAAATACACATTTTTACCATACCATTTCACATTTTCACTATTGAGTTCCAAAAACCCCCTTTTTACCCTCCAAATTCGGCGTTGATTTCCGGGAGCTACAAGAGATCATTTGACGAGCCGTCTGCAGCATTACGGTAAGATCTTCATTCTTGACATTTTCATGGTTTAAATTTTTGATTTCATTGGTTAGTTTTTCATTTTTAAGTGGCTTTTTGAACCCTACATGCGCATAGGCATTCTCGCAGGTAGCCCATACGGGACCTGCGAGAATGATGCGTTCTCGTAGGTGAATGTTAAGCCACCTGCGAGGTGTTCGAGCAGCGCAGAACCCAAAATTTTTTAAAATATTTAGCCAATGAAAAAGTTTTAGATCATGAACAAAATCACTAATCCTCCTTCTATGTTCCTTATGCAGATAAATAGCCACAAACATGGTGCTTGAGTGGCGAGAACGAGAACATGAGGAGGATAATGCAAATGCCAAGAATCATCCTCCCACCATAGCTGCATTGAGAGATTGTGGGCTCTTAAAATATTTTCGCATCCCAGGCATGAGGGCCCAAGTCAGACTACTGGAGTATCTAGTCTGTATGTGGGACCTAGATCAACAGGTTTTCAATGTAGGAGCTCACACATTGTCCATAGACATTGAGGACATATACTTTTTGACCGGATTATCCAGGCGCGGGTATTATGTCAGTCTGACCGGTAGCAGAGGTGGCGGGTTAAAAATGAGTGAATACTGCAATCAATACTGTGTACCTGAGGCTGAGAGGAAAAAGGGAGAAGTGGCTATCTGGGGGGTACAAGATTTGACACTCCACACTATTCTCTTTACGATAGCTCGGATGGCGGGGATTTCTGCTCCTCATATGGCATTACAGAGCTACTTCTAGTACGCCATTGAGTGTACTGAGCCCCAAGTATTCAACTGGGCGGATGATGTGCTTTGCAGTATCAAAAGGCAATTAACTAAATGCAGGCGGGGTGAATTGAAACAATTTGGTTATGGATCTTTGTTAGTGTCCTTCTTCCTCGAGAGGGTCCCCATGTTTAGACTACAATTTGAGTGGAACTTCCTGGGTCCTAGGGATCCAAGGATGTTGAGATGGTGTCGACTCATGGCCCGGCATGTGGCAGGACCAATCGTCAAGTATGATGACATTTTCTTTGACTGGCTTCAAAACTAGATGTTGATGGTCGATGACTATGCCTATGCTAGGTCAGATTTTCGAGGATATCTGGATCTAGCACTACCTAAGGATGCTCAGTGGGGAGACCTCGGTAAGAAGTACACGTATTTTTTCTTTTTAAATGTTTTTGAATTTTTATCATATTTAAATGTTTTTGTTTTATGTATTTATCCGAAGACTAACACAAAATGTTTGTTGATAACACAGATGTTGGACCGTATAGACCTCCTGGCACCTCTCCTATCCAGCGATGAGGAGAAGTAGCACCAACAGCACCACAGTATGACGAAGATTATCAGGTGGTGGAACAGAGTTTAGAGGGCTTGACAGTAGACATTCCAAATATGACTCTAGAAGAGGTTCCACAACGCGATAAACGTCACACTATAGGGGTATCAGCAGCTATGGGTCGACTGCTCCATAGGGTTGCTAGAGCAGTCGTGTGTTACCATGAACGTCATCCGTGACGTCACTTTGTAGAAGCTATAAGCTTCAAATTTTGATATTTTGGTCTTCGGACAATTTTTTTGTAAAAAACAAACTCTTTTGATCGTTATATACAGATGGCTTCTACCGGTTCACTTTATATTGTGTGAATTTAAATGTGTTTGATTTATAAATGGTTCATATGTCTGTCCAATACATAATTAGCCAATGCATCTGTTAATGTATTAAGACATCTAGGAATATGATGATATTCAATGTGATCAAAATATCATTCCAAGAGGCGAATTCGCAAATACACCCGTAACAAAGTAGGACTTCGAATAGAGTAGATATTACTTATCTAAAGTACTACAAGATGCGAGTCGAGTCGCACAACCAAATGACGAATTCCGAGTGAGATAGCATCAACCAATAATTCAATAACGGCGCTATACTCTGCGATGTTATTGGTTGCACAACCAAGACATACACCTCGTAAAGATATCATCTCGTTTGTTGGGGCATAGATTGCCCATGCAGTGGAAGCTAGGTTCCGAGTACTACAGATAGCACCATCAGCGAAGACAATATAGGGTAGCGAAGACTCCGACATCTGGCAATCAAACACAACGTCACATAAGGGCAGATACCAGATAACGTCAAAAGCAAACTAAAGCAACACACACAAAGTATGATACATAAAATACAAGTACTTGTGCACAAATGACTTATGCATAGTACTTCTTCAAGTACAACCCATTCCCGGGTTCACTCAAAGGGATACCATCATAATCAACCAGCTCATACGCTCCTTTTTCTAAACCTCGGCGAACAATATAAGGACCTCGCCACATTGGTTCGAATTTTCCAGGTCCTAAGACATCTCGATCCTGTTCATATAGAACAACAAGATCACCTTCAGAGAAAACGCGAGGTTTGACATGCTTGTCATACTGTGCCTTGACACGTTTCTTCTGGGCTTCTATTACTAGAGTGGCGTCACGTCGAGTTTCGTCTAATTGCATTAGATACAATAGACGTTCTTCTTCAGCAGAAGTATTAGGTAAGAGTTCGACAGCTAACTTCAGAGAGGGTATCTCACATTCTATAGGAAGAATAGCTTCCACACCATAAACTAATCGAAAAGGCGTAAACCCCGTAGCATATTTAACAGATGTCCGATATGCCCACAATGCCGAAAACAACATTGTGTGCCAGCTAGTTTTATGAATTCCTATCATCCATCGAAGCATAATTATAAGAACTTTATTGATTGCTTCGACCTGGCCATTAGCTTGTAGATAATAAGGTGTTGAGTTATCATGACGAAGACATCATAAAATTTCGAAAATGACTACCGTGATCAGTAATGATAGCTTGGGGAACACCAAAACGAGCTATGACATGGTTAAAAAGAAACAACGCTGCAGTCTTTCCAGTATTATCGAATGTCGGCATCACCTCGGCCCATTTTGTAAAATAATCAACAGCTACAATGATGTAACCATGCCCCCCGGGCGAGTGAGGGTGACATGTCATGAAATCAATGCCCCATTTTGCAAAAGGACCAACTGAGACCACAGGATGAAGAGGAGCAGGATGTGACCGAATTTTCTGATTGTAGGTCTGGCAGGCATGGCACTTCTGAATGGCAGTAATGCAGTCGTTGAACAAGGAAGGCCAAAAATATCCTGCGCATAAGATCTTCTGGACAGTAGCATACCCAGACATATGACCACCACATGCTCCGGAATGGCAGTCATTCAAAGCTTTCTCAGCTTCGTCAAAAGTCAGACAATGTCAAAAAATAGAGTCAATTCCCCGACGGTAAAGAGTATCCCCGAGGATAATGTATTGATGCGTTTGATAGCATATACGATGTCGTTCGGTACTAGACAAAGCAGGCCAGAAAGTCTGAGTTTGGAGATATATAATGATATCTCCATACCAAAGATCATCAGTGCTTATAAGGAAAAGAGATTCATCAGGTAATGAATCTACTACTACATTTTCTGTGGCAGAGTGAGGAAAATCGCATATTAACTCAGCAAAAACTAAGGATTTCTTAGATGTGGCACGATCAAATTCCAAGTCAAACTCATGGAGTATGACAATCCATTTGGAGTACTTGCCCCCTAGCAATTGACGTGTCAAAATGTGTTGCATAGGGTTGCAATGTGAAATCATTGTAGTTTTCCTTGAGAGAATATAATGCCGAAAATGTTGAACAGCTTGAACGGCAGCCAAAGCAAGTTTTTCAACATGTTGATACTTGATTTCAGTTGATGTGAAACTTCGAATCAAGTAATAAATAACATGTTCATCGTGTGCATCATCCTCTTGGACGAGAACCATGCCAATGGTATACTTCGAGGCAGCAAGATAAAGAAAATAATCACGACTATAATCCGAAGGAAAGAGAAGCGGAGCTCGCGTGAGGGACAACTTCAAAGCCTCAAAAGAATTGTTGGCAATAGAATCCCAAACAAACTCTGAATCTTTCTTTAGTAGCCGGGTAAAACCACGAGTAATCTCGGCGTAATTAGGAATGAAATGAAGAAGAAAGTTTGCTTTCCCCTGCAAACTTTGCAACTGACGTAGTGTAGAAGGAGGAGGGAGATTAAGAATTGCCTCAACCTTAAGAGGATCCACCCTGATCCCTTGACGTAAAATGATGAAACCTAGAAGATGGTTGGATTCTACGCAAAAAACGCATTTATGAGGGTTTAAATGAATACGATAGAACTGACAACGAATGAAAATAGCTCGAAGATGAGTGGGGTGATCGACTCGGTGCAAAGAATGAGCTGGTAAATCGTCCAAATAGGGTTGAACGATATGCTTTATATCGTGAAAATCATAAGACATAGCACGTTGAAATGTCGCGCCAGCATTCTTAAGACTGAAGGGAAGTTTCCTATAGGCAAAAGTACCCCAAGGACAAATAAAATCAGTTTTATGTTGGTCCTCGAGAGCGATGTTAATTTGATTATAGCCGGAGAAACCATCCATGAGAGAGAAGATTTCACTTCCGGCACAGTCATCGACAATCTGGTCGACAAAAGGGGTTGGAAAGTTGTCTTTTGGACAGGCTTTGTTAATATCCCTATAATCAACACATACACGAATACTGCCTCCTTTCTTATCAATCGGTACAGGGTTGGAAACCCATTCTGTCAGAGCCACAGGATAAATAAAGCCGACTTTAAGAAGTTTTTCAACCTCGAGCTTGATAGCCATCGCTTTACGTGGGTGGACTGGACGAAGGTGCTGCCGAACTGGTTTAGCTCTGGGGTATGTCTTTATCTCATGTACAACAATTGTGGGGTCGATACCTGGCATCTCTTCGTAACTCCAGGCGAAGATGTTACGAAATTCTTTGAACAAAGATGTATAGGTGATGATTTCATCCGGAGAACACGAAGCTCCAATGTGAACATTTTCAACTATCCCAGGTTTAACGAATATGTCAATGGGAATCATGGGAGAAATATTACTGAGGTTCCCTTTGGAAAACACATCATGTGAAGATCCGGGAACAGTCAATATGACAACAATGGTTGACGGATTCGAAATCCGTTGATAGTTCTTGAGAGTGTGTTGTTCCAGAAAGAGTATAGAATGATGATGCCCATCGTCCCAAGGGGTGTCCTCCATGATGGACATGATCATCTCTTCAGTGGGAAAAATGACATGGAGAGGATCGGGAGACAACTCATCAAGAGAGAGTGTAGAAGGTGTTGTCTATTGAATGGCATGATAAGCAGATTCAACCGAACTTAACGGCATGACGTCACCGAAACGAGCATGAGCTCCAGGGTCAGGACTACCCAAGGGTCGGAAGACATAGGAAGTTCATGAGGTACGACGGAGATCATGTTGATAGAGGCTACAGACGGGTGTGGAACCTTGGGTGGCGGAATGGGAAAAGTACCCATCAATGAAGAGTCTTTTAAAAGGCCTACCCCGACATTCTCGTAACCCAGCGGGATTTTAGATATAAACGACACGTTGCCAGTATGAGTATCGGAATTAAAGAAGGCAAGTTGATAAACTGTAACAACCTTTCCCTGATGAGGAAAACAGACTACACATAAAAGTGTTGACACAACAGCACGCATGGAATCTATCCAACTACGACCAAGCAGAATATTATAATCAAGGGGAGCATCGAAAACTTCCACTTCAACTTGGATTGTATTACCTTCTAGAGTAACAGGCAATGATGGAAGAACACCGTAAGGCTTAAAACCAGAGCCATTAAAGGCTTTCAAAGTATTTTTTGACTCATTTAAGGGAGGAGAGCCAATGGCTTTCCAACAAGCAAAAGACATTACACGCGTAGAGGCACCCTCATGATAACAGTTCGACAAATGTTCTTATCAGAAACAACAACTTGTATCTGGAATGCAAGCTGAGGGGGTAACCTTGGAATATGATCTTCCAAGTCAAAAACTATTAAATTCGTATCTATGGGGTCAATTCTACCTATAGATTTCAATAGAGCCCTCCGTTGTGTAGGACAAGACTGAAGGACTTCAAGGGCAGACATCGTTGAAGGTGTGTGGGCTAGATCTTTGACAATGATGTATATCTGGGTCGCACGAGCATGAGGATTGAAAGTCGATTTCTTAACAACACCTTTTGGGGGTGGTCGCAGAACTGTATCAAGGCTCAGTCGTTCGAGATGAAGAGGACCATTTGTAGGTGGAGCCGGTGGAGAGGGTGTTACCAAAGCAGGAGGTAAATCGTCAACCTTCTCCTTAGATGGAGTATAATCTTTGGCTCTAGTTGTGAGTGCAACATTATTTTTCTTAGAATCACCGCTACACATCAAAACATATGATGTAGTAGAAGTAGATGGTTGGTCATGGATTACCAACTGAGCCTGTTGTTGAGACGGGAAGGGTTGGGACAAGACTGCCAGCGTAGATGGTTTCAGCATTCCCTGAAGGAACTTAGTAACCTCGGAACGTCGTGGACAATCCTTCGTGTAGTGATCGTCACCACAGATAAGGCAAGGGTATCGTGGTTTGCGCTTATCCCGATCTTCAACGGGAGGGGTTTTATCTTGCTCAGTTGGATTATTATTTTTGCCCTCACTACTACATTTGGGTCAAATTCCGACAGCGTGTTCGACGCAATTGCCACTTTCTATTGTCGAAAGACCGACAAACCTCGGACCCCCTCAAACGTTGTTTCACATGACGTCGTTTTTCCGATGACCTAGTTTTCGTCTGTATTGCGAGGTTTCAAATGTGGCAAGAGAGACGTTGCAAATGTGGCAAGACCGACATTTCAAACATGGCAAGAGAGACGTTGCAAACGTGGCAAGACCGACGTTTCAAACGTGGCAAGTGAGACGTTGTAAACGTGGCAAGTGAGACGTTGCAAACGTGGCAAGTGAGACGTTTCAGACGTGGCAAGAGAGACGCTTCAAAGGTGGCAAGATCGACATTTCAAACGTGGCAAGTGAGATGTTTCAGACGTCTGAAACGTGGCAATAGAGACATCTAGAACGTGGCAAGACTGACGTCTTGAAGGTGGCAAGTTCTCGTCTAGAACGTGGGAAGAGAGACGTTAAGAGGTATCATCTCCGACGTGGTTGCTATGGGAGAAACACTCCAAAATGTCGCAATAGCGACCTTCTTGTAGGTATTTAAAAAGAAATACAATATCAGTACTAAGAGGGACAAGTACATTAACCTTTGCTAAGATACTAGCCATATCAATATTTAAATCTATATCATCGGTCTATATTTAAGAAACTCGGATTTTTTTATTAACAATTTATCCTCTTAGTTTATGTATCTATTAGATACAGTGTTCTTAACACTTTCATATCTCTGTAGCCACTAGGTGGCATTGGTTCTTTTATTTCAATCTTAAATAATGACCTAAGATTTTCTTGCTAATATTTAGATAAGACTATAACAATTGATTGTAATTCCATGGTTGCTAGTGTGCAGAGATATTTTTTGGGGTCTATAATTTACGAGTCAGAGAGAGAATAGTCTCTATTAGAGACATCTGATGTTGGTCACCTGCTTTAGTGTGGGCAGGAGAATAATCACAACATCACAGATGAAAGATAACATGAAGTA
>ML818074.1:0-31560 GCA_009831015.1 Picea engelmannii
TAGGGACAATCGACCTACCAACCCTTAGTAATTGTAGCGTAGAAAGTAGAATTGTACATAATGTATATAGTAGGAAGAAAAAGAAAAGAAAGAGTGGAAAAAGAAGAAAAATGAAGGAACAAGTAAAAAAGAAGAAAAAGGAAGAAAAAATGGGAAACAACCAGAGCAAGATGGCTCTAACTACAATATTTACATGCATGTACAGTTATGGTTGTATGCTTGTTTCTAGGAATTGTTTCTACAATATATTCACCAGAAATAATTCCTAGAAACAAACATACAACCATATATATATATATATGTGTGTGTGTGTGTGTGTGTGTGTGTGTGTGTATTGTTTCTAGGAATTCCTAGAAACAAACATACAACCATATATATCTGTGTGTGTGTGTGTGTGTGTGTGTGTGTGTGTGTGTGTGTGTGTATCAGTCGATTGGTTATTTGTTATCTCATTGCATTGAAAAATGATCTTTAAGAGGAATTTTGTTGTCTCTCTTTCATTCATATAGTGGTTTATGGAATTAGTTTCTTTTGAGCCATCTATATGTGTCAAGTTATTCTGAAATATACTTTGAAAGTGTCCCTAAAAATAGAATAGGTAATGAGAATGAAATGATAAGATGTAAAAACCCATCGAAAAATCGTCAGATCATAAATCCAAAGAATCACACTACCTCAAATGAATAAGAATCTGATTGGGACTCAACTTCTGGTGCCATTCTTATTGTTTATTCAAAGCGAATCCAACCCCCTCAACACAACCTTTGTAATAGTTTAGAAGAGCTAAAATTTCCCTCTAGGTTGAGAGCTATTGTGGTAAAGTTGTATGAGAATGTTATTGCCAAGTTTAGGAAAAATCAGGGTTGGTCAGAAGCAATTAATTGCAATACAGGAGTCAAGAAAGGTTGTTGCCTATCCCCTACCCTTTTTGGAATTTACATTGACAAGTTAAAAGATTGTTTGGAAGTTGCAGGTTGTGTTGGAATAACTCTTGCTAGTATAGTAATCATCCTTCTTCTCTATGTCGATGATATTGTTCTTATAGAAAGGAATCCATATGACCTTAGTAAGTAACTTAGAATCCTCGAGGACTTCTTCTCTAGTACAAGTATGACTGTGAACACTAACAAAATGAAGATTATGATCATTAAATCCAACAACATCACCTATGATAAAAATTTATGTGACAACGATATGTTGGAGGAAGTGCCTTCTTACAAGTATCTTGGAATTGATTAATCATTGTTAGGAAATGAAAGACACTTCCACACTAAACCTAGCAAAGGAGAAGAAGAATTTAATCAAGAATGTAAATGACAAAGTAATCACATAGTACATAGAGATTTTACCTTGGAAACCCAAATTGGGAAAACCAACATTCCTTGATCATTTTTCTCTCTTGTTGTCTTATTCAATCTGAATAAAAGGTTACATGTCTAACCTTGGTCCACACCTAATAAACAATCGACATCATACCTTATTTCATGCGCAAGAACATCCCTACAACCAATATGGATTACATCTACATGACCAACAACCTACATCTAAATATTTCTCTAAATATATTCATACATTTATTCATTCATTTATTATCCTTTACGTCCTTACAACATGCCTCTTTATAGGATTTACAACAAGCAAAACCCTAAATAATTGGCACCCAAAAATGGTTATAGATCCATGCATATCATTGGCTACAAATCCCACAAATCTCGGTATTTTGTTACAGTTGACTCCAAGTCGTATTTCCAGTCGACTACCAGTCGACCTTCATTCGGTCTTTAGTCGGTCGCCACATATCCACATGTCGACCTCATGTTGGTTGACCTCTTCGACTTGTTTTCAATGCATTTACCATGTCTAATTTCCTTGACCTTTAGCTTTGACTTTACCCGATCGATTCACCTCAACCTTTGACTTGTTGTCAATCCACCTTGACTTCGACTGTCAGTGGATTCACCTCGACTAGACTTTCACTACAAATAATATAACAACCCAAAATTCTCCTACTTGTTGTTTTCTTTGCTGAACCCAAGAGATTCTTGAACTTTCATTCACAGAACCATGGAAACAATTCCCATTGCCTCTCTACACCAAGAGAACTTCACAACACTCACAGACTTGGTCAACGAGTCTGTTATGTTTTCCAACATGTCTACTTTCTCTAGTAGCACCTTGTTACTTTCCACCATGTCTCTTATGAAAGGGTATTGTACATCAATGTGCTTAGTCTTTGAATGATAAGAAGGGTTCTTTGCCAGAAATATTGTGCTTTAACTGTCACAACTTACCTTTATAGCTCTCTTCTCAAACCTGATTCCTGAACACAACCATACCACTTCTTTTCTTCCATGAGTGGCAACTATGTATTCATCTTTTGTTGTTGACAAGGCTACGACCTCCTATCACTTACTCATCCAATTTATTTTTCCATCGAACATCTTGAAGACATATTCGTTGGTCGACCTCAGTCCATCCATATCCCCAGCCTAGATGACATCGACAAATCCATGTACATTTAATTTACCACTGTCACCTACAGGTCTTCCTTGGTAGCATATATCATAGTCCTTCATGCCACACAAATACTTGAATACTCTCTTGACAGAAGTCAAATGCTCCTTTCTAGGTGACGACGTGTACCTGCTCAACACTCACATGGGCAATGTCTGGTCGAGTGCAGACCATCACATACATTATACTACCAACAACACTTTCATATGAACACATGCAATGTCCTTTATTTCATCCTGTGTCTTTGGACATTGTTCAACAACAAGCCTTGCTCCCACAGGAATTGGCACCTTCACTGGTTTGTAATCCTGCATATTGAACCATTTTAGAACCATTTCAATATACTTTGTCTGATTGAACCAAAGCTTTCTAGTGGCTTAATCTCTTTTAATCTCCATTCCTAGAATGAAGTTAGTTGCACCGATATCCTTCATGTCGAATTTGGAGGATAGATGCTTCTTCACCTCCTTTATTGCGTCCATGTTGTTTCTAATCAACAATATGTCATCGACATACAAAGCTACACATATGAAACAACCACATTCTTCCTTAGAATATATGTAGTGATCAAATTTTCTTCTCACAAATACTAAACTAAGGATGTATGTGTCGAACTTCTGGTGCCACATCCTTGGAAATTTCTTTAAACCATAGAGGGATCTTTTCAGTTTGCACACCAACTCTTGCTTTCCCTTTACTACAAATCCTTCAGGTTATTTCTGTTGGAGATACTTCACACACACCTAGTATTTATTTTTCCTAAGGTTTTCCCTATGTTTATTAGTCATTATCCAGTCTCCTATAGTTTAGGGAGAATATTCCTCTAGGAGAATATTCTCTCCAGTTCACACTTTAGTTTGATTAGTTGAGTAGAGTCTAGATGCCACATTGGGATTATCACCATGCAACATTGGGATCATCACCAACTAATGCACATTGTCCTCGGGATCATCACTAGACTAGTGTAGTACGCATGATTCCATGATCTCCTCTGCACTTCACTCTATTTTAGTCAGTTAACTGAATATTGAGAGACTAGTTAACTCAGACTAGGTGGCAGTTCACTCCCATAACTTCCTAAGAGACTAGATTAAGTGGAAGTTTACTCCCGCAACTATTGGTGTGTGTACAGATCACTCTAGACGACCACTATGGTACATTTTATTCTCCTCTAGTGCACATTAGTTGAGTTATACATAGTATATCATGTCTAAATTATCATTCGTTCATTTGGTTAATGAGAATTCGTACATTCTTTCTCTCCTTATTCTCTTTTCTCATATTTTCTCTGTAAATTGTGTATGTCATTTGCTATATAGATACATTATATGCAGGTTCAACACATTTACATGGTATCATATCTGACATATTGCTAGGGAAAAGACACACCAAATTACTTTTGCAGGTACCGAAGATTGAAGACAGAGGAAAAATGGAATTTCCAAAAGAATTCATTCTTACACCGTTCAATTTCTTTGCACTGAAGGAGAAGATGATAATGAATCTTCGAGGTAGAGGATTATATAGGTTAACCATGAACATAAAATCCAAACCAACATCAGCCATAGAAAAATCCAAGTATCTAAATCGAATGGATGAAGCATTTGGAACTATTTGCAGTCTCATTTCTCTTGAACTCCTCTTTCACATATCCTCATGTAAAAATCCCAATGAAGCCTGGACCAACATGGATGTGATTTTTGGAAAATGAGATGAGATGAAGGGACACATGCTCGAGGTGGAATTGCTCACTTTGGATCCAAAAACCTTCGACAATCTCTAATATTTCTTTACCAAATATAAGGATTTGTTGTCGAAACTCAAGGCTTGTGAGGTTGATAAATCTAAGGAGGAGAAACAAATGGTTCTTACCATTCTCTCCAAACTTGGTCTGTAATACTCAGTGTTTGTATCTACATTTCATTTAGTTAGCCTCACCTCTGGAGCCACCTGGATGATTCCCTCTCTTGAGGCCTTTATCGAGTCTCTGACATGAGAGAAGAACACGCTCATCAATATGGGAAAAATAAAAGGCCCAAAGGCGCATGCACTTACTGTGAAAGATGGTAGTGGTCATCAATATCAGGAATCTAAAGACAAAGACAAAATGAAATCACATGAAAATCCAATGAAGGAAGGGTACTCAAAACCCTTCAACGAAGCCTTGGGATCCAATGGTGGAAAGGGAAGAAAAGGGGAGAAATGCACTTATTGTCATAAAGGATTCCATCCATAATCTACATGTATGTAGAAATAGATAGATGAAATGGCCCAAATACTTCAAAAAAACAACCTTGGAGATCGCATCCCCAAGGGCGCCAAGAAGAAGAAGCCAAAAGATCATAATCTCAAGAAAGGCAATTCTAGCCATGCTTTGATTACCATCAACTCCTCTCCCAATGCTTGGATCGTAGATTCAAAGGAATCACACCACATGACAGCCACAAAATAAGTCTATTCTTGATTGGATGCATGCAAAGGTCCTCCTATTCTGATGGGGGACAACTCTTCAGTTGAGGTCACTGACAAAGGAATAATTAAACTCACAAACGAAAGCTTTGAGAATGTGCCACATGTTCCCAAAAATTCCATCAATATTCTCTCCATGTATCATATGAAAAACTTTGGCACCGGAAAGAGAATCATATTCACACTTGATGTAGTGGATATCTATGACATGAAAACCAGTTCCAGGGTTGCTACCGGTGAGGTAAATCATCAATCTAGACTCTACACATTTTCTGAATTTATTAAACCAAATTTTGAATTACTGCTTATCCATGCTGATGAAAGCAGTAGGATATGGCATGAAAGGTTCAGGCATTTAAATTTTAGATATATGCAATAGCTTAGCAAGCAGGGAATGGTTGATGGTCTACCCGACATCCACTTCTCCAAAGGAATTTGTGAGGGATGTGTTCTTGGAAACCACCCTCAAGATAAATTTGATAAAGGAAAGACTCATAAGACTTCCTTTCCTTTAGATCTGACCCATAGTGGCCTCATGGGCCCTTTTCCACATCCATAAATTAGTAAAGCAAGGTGTGTGCTCATTTTTGTTGATGATTTCTCACGCTTCACATGGATTTTCTTTCTTGGGAAAAAATCAGAGGTCTTTCAACACCTCAAATATTTCAAAGCCTGTGTTGAGACATAGTAAGGAAAGAAAATAAAAGTAATCTAAATAGATAACGGGGGAGAGTATGTCAACCATGAGATATAGAATATTTTCATGATGTTGGGATTCAGTTGCAACACACAGTTCCTTATACTCCATTGCAAAACGAAGTTTTTGAGCGGAAAAATAGATCTCTAAAAGAGATGGCATATTGCATGCTACATGAAAAGTAACTTTCATAGATATTATGGGTTTAAGCACTTAATATAAGACTCCCTACGAGGCTTGGAGAGGCCTCAAACCGAAAGTGACCCACTTCTATATTTTCAGTTCACGTGCATGGGCCATGATTCCCTCTGAGAAGAGGAAGACACTTGATCCACATAGCACATAGTGTATCTTTGTTGGATACCCAAATTGTGTGAAAGGATACAAACTCATTGATATTTCCTTGGATCAGCTCATCATTAAGCATAGTGTCCAATTCGAGGAAAGTGTCTCCCATGTACCTATGCAGCCGCATGCAAACACTTTTGTTCTTCTACCTGTCAGAGATGATGAGCATGCACATGCCGACACTTCCTCAAATGAAAGTTCTGATTCATAGGATTCAAATGATCCAAAAACATAGTCAGTACAGTCAGATGCATATTCAGTGCATGCAGATGTAGATGCAGAGCCAGAGTAGAGGCCCAAGTGGGCAAAGACTACTCTTTAGGATGCACGAGATATTGTTGGGGATCCAAATGATACTAGGAGAACTCAATCTTATTTCGAGGAGCCTCCTTTTGCATTCACTGCCACTGAACCGATTCCACCTAGGAATCTTTTCTTGGTTCAGTAGTCAGATCCACAGTCCTATGGTGAGGTTGTTGGAAATCCCTTTTGGGAATCCTCCATGCAAGAGGATTACAACTCCCTCCTCGAGAACCAAACTTGGGAACTGGTTCCCATTCCTTTGGGAAGGAAACTTTTCAGGTGCAAATGGGTCTATAGGACCAATAGTGCAGTGGATGGACAGGTTAACAGATATAAAACTAGGCTAGTTGCCAAAGGCTTTCAACACGTGCATGGCATTGACTATGGTGAGACCTTCACTCCAGTAGTGAAGATGAATTCTATACGTTTGACACTTTCCATTGTGGCAGCCAAGGGATGGGAAGTCCATTAAATGGATGTGAAGAATGAATTTATTCATGGTGATCTCTTTGAGGAGATCTATATGGAGTATCCCCAGGGATTTATGTAGGATTAATATTTGGTCTATCGACTAAAGAAGTATCTTTATGGCCTCAAGCATGCTCCGAGGGTATGGTATGCCAAGATGGACTCTGACTTGCTGTCACAGAAATTTGTACGTTGTAAGTTAGACATGAATGTTTACATGCTCAGGACGACTAATTGACTTCTACTCCTAGTTCTCTATGTTGATGATTTGTTGATCATTGGTTGCTCAACTTCAACGATTGTTGCAATCAAGAGGATTCTACATGAAAGGTTCTTGATGATAGACATGGTTTCACTACATTTCTTCATTGGAATCGATATCAGTCAGGATGCATCAAGAATCATATTGTCTCAGGACAAGTATGCACGAGATCTCCTTGAGAGATTTCACATGACAGACTCCAAGTCTTCCCCGACTCCTTTCCTATCAGGAGTTAGACTTGAGGATGGCGGGGACACTCCATTGGTTGAAAACAAATTGTATAAACAACTATTGGGGAGCTTGTTGTATATCACACACTTCATACCAGACCTCTCCTATGCAGTTGGAGCAGTCTCCAGGTTCATGTAGGAGCCGCATGAGCTGCATTGGAATGCTGTAAAGTGTATCCTTCGATACATAGAGGGCACCATCACCTTTGGGATTCACTATGAAAAAGACTCTACATTGGACCTCATTGGTTTCACTGATTCTGATAGGGATAGCGATAACATTGATCGCAAGTCCACATCTAGTTACTCACTCAGTCTCAGTTCCATGCCTATCTGTTGGTTGAGCGAGAAGCAGCTGCTATTATTCTATCTTCAGTTGAGGTAGAGTACAGAGGGGTAGTTAACATAACCATTTAGGATATGTGGCTACAACATTTTCTCACTGAGTTGGGAATTCAGTTTCATCGACCGATTTTCATCTGGTGTGACAACCAGAGCACTCTGAAGTTCTGTAGAGATCCAGTTTAGAGGGAGAGAATGAAGCACATTGAGATCCACATGCACTACATCCAGGACTTAGTACATGAGGGGATCATCGACCTACAGTTTTGTGATTCAACATAACAAACTGCACACATCTTCACCAAGACTTTCACTGAGTAGAAGTTCCATTCTCTGCGTTGTCGTCTTGGAGTGAAGGACACAATTTCCTAGCAACTGTCAGTTCTTCTTTTTACATAAATTGTACTTTGAGGGGGGGGGGGTTTCCCATGAGGTTTTCCCTCTGTCCTCGTTTATTTTAGTGTATCTTTTGTATTTGGGTACCTAACATGGCCTCGTTGCTGGGATCCATTATTTATTTTCACCATAGTGGTGTTCACGGGGGGTGTTGGAGATACTTCACACATACCTAGGATTTTTTTCCCTAAGGTTTTCCCTATGTTTATTAGTCATTATCCATCCTCCTATAGTTTATGGAGGATATTCCTCTAGAAGAATATTCTCTTTAGTTCACACTTTAGTTTGATTAGTTGAGTGGATTCTAGATGCCACATTGTGATTATCACCATGCAACATTGGGATCATCACCAACTAATGCGCATTGTCCTTGGGATCATCACAAAACTAGCACATTACTCATGATTCCCTGATCTCCTCCTCACTTCACTCTGTTTCAGTTAGTTAACTGTAGAATGAGAGACTATTTATCTCAGACTAGGTGGCAATTCACTCCTATAACTTCCCGAGAGACTAGACCAGGTGGTAGTTTGCTCTCGTAATTGTTGGTGTGTGTC
This sequence comes from Picea engelmannii, assembly GCA_009831015.1. Classification (NCBI taxonomy): domain Eukaryota; kingdom Viridiplantae; phylum Streptophyta; class Pinopsida; order Pinales; family Pinaceae; genus Picea; species Picea engelmannii. The sequence goes on from ML818074.1 coordinate 8,587, forward strand.
CAAATCACTCTAGACCACCACTATGGCGCATTGGCTTCTCCTCCAGTGTGCATTAGTTGATTTATACAGAGTATATAATGTGTAAATTATCATTCATTCATTTGGTTAATGATAATTCTTCCATTCTTTATCTCCTGCTTCTCTTTTCTCATATTTTCTCTGTAAATTATGTATGCCATTTTCTAGCTAGATCTATTTTGTGTAGGTTCAACACATTTATAGTTTCATGTATATTATTTTTTCTCCTAGGTCCCCATGTAGGAACGATGTCTTCACATCCATATGTTCTCTTTCTAGATTGAATTTTGCAACCAAAGACATTAGTAATCTAATGGAAGTTAGTTTTTCAATAGGGGAAAAAACTCATCGAAGTCGACTCCCTTGACTTGGGAATAACCTTTCGCTGTCAATAGAGATTTGAACTTATCGACTTGTCATGAGACATTCATCTTCTTCTTGAATACCCATTTGCTATAGATGGGCTTTCTTCCACTAGATAACTTGACTAAATCCCATGTCTCATTCTTTTGCAAGGATTCCATCTCTTCGACCATGGCATCCTTCTATATTTTACCCTCTTCCAAGTTGATTGCCTCACTCACCGACTTGGACTCTTCGTTGATGGTAGTTAGCACGAATGCAGAATGGAATTTGGGCAAAATATATGTTTCAACTAGTTTTCTTATTCTTTCTGACCTCCTTACCACCATAGTATATTGTTCCACCTCTTCCTCAAATTCAATCAACTCATATGAATCATCTTCTTCGTTCCTCAGTTCAAAAATGCACCGTCTTAGGATTAATATTGGTCTAAACAACTTCTTCAGGCATGGACTTACCTCCAACTTATTTGAAGACCACATCTCGACTGTACACTATTCTCCTTGATGCAGGATCCCAAAGCTTATATCATTTCATTCCTTTTTTATATCCAATGAAAATACATTTGACTTCCTTCTTCTCCAGCTTGCTCCTCTTTTCCTTGGGAACATGCACAAATGGATCACAACCAAATACTTTGATATATGAAAACAAAGGTTTATTACCCAACCTTACCTCATGTGGAGTCGTGTCGACTAGTGTCGATGAAGGAGAAATATTCACTAGATATCTTGCAGTGTCGACTGCCTCCGCCCATAATTCTTGTGTGAGCCCAACACCACCGAGCATGCTCCTTATCTTATCCATCAACATTCTGTTCATTGTCTTAGCAACTCCATTTTTCTATGGGGTATATGGTGTGGTATTTTCGCGTGCTATTCCTCACTACTTACAAAACTGATCAAATTCTTTTCCATAGAATTCACCACCATTTTCAGTTCTCAATACCTTAATTTTCTTATCTATCTAGTTTTCTACAAGAGCTTTAAAATATTTAAATTTCTCGAAAACATCTGATTTCTTACTTGGGAAATACATCCATGTCTTCTTGGAAAAATCATCTATGAAGGAGACATAGTATAAGGATCCACCAAGTGTTACAAGGAAAATCACTCTATGGCATGGAGTAAATGACAACAAACAAAAATGACTGCAGAAATCAACTTTAATATCAAGTATGCTATATAAAAAATCATGCTAACAAGACAAGATAAAGAGCCTACCTCGTCCAGACGTTCGATGAATTCCACCATTGAGCACTTGACTCAAATATATATACCTGCAACTTGTCCTCAACAACCAAGATACACAAACATATAGTGATAATATATAAACTTAACACATATAATAGCATAATCCATCAATATTCATAACAAATATGCCCATGGAATAATAATTCAAATATTTGCAAGACATTAATTGGACGAGAAAAGAGTATTTCTATTAAAATATCAACAACATAAGTGTATGAATAGAAATTTTTTGTGTCAGCACGTCTCAAAACCGAGAAACAAAGTCCCCTCCAGTTGGGCCTCCACCAATTCAATCCTCCACCAAAGGCAAGCTCATATAAGAGAGACAATGAGGTTCTCCATCAAATAGGGAAGAGCTTGGGGGCTAGACAATGTGTTCAGACTTAAAAAGAAAAAGGGATGCATACTTAATATAAAGTGAATAATTTCTCCATAGTAACATTGCTCTCAAAGTTAAATTCTTCTCCGCTTTTCCACAACTTGGATATGGCCCATTTATAGCCTTAAGATGGAATTGAAGCGCAGAGTCGGAACGTTTCCAGTATATCGAAGGTCAAGGATCATGGATCTTGTGACGTGACATGGAAACCCGACACCATTTTTTTAATTTTGGGCACAAAAATCGATGTACGTGGGCTATATTGATTCAACTTGTGTATACGCATGTTGTATAGCTATTAGGGAGCGTATATGTGGAAAAATATTATTTTTAGCTCTGGGAATTACAAAAAGGGACTTCAAGTCTGCACAGGGAAATGGAAAATTCCTTCTGAGTAAGTTGCGTGGAGTGAGGAAAATATTGCTATAACATGTTCCCCCTAACGTGTGAGGTCAGAGGAGTATTTGCGATGGCCGAAATACATTATAATTCCCATAAGTGGAGTAATGGAGACCCGATTGGATGAACTAGTTTCTCATAAGAATATTACAATCCATAATGACTTTGTGCACATGGCTGCCAATTTGAATTACAGTGCAGATCCATGTGGAAATCATGGCCATGAATAGGTAATACAAAGGTAGATACATGCCATAGGCTATCATTTTAACGAACAAGGCCTAGTGAAAATCAGTCCTAAAATCAATCTGAAGATATCTGCATATAATGAAGTACAATCTAATCTCCTATGATCATTGAATTCATATAGGTACTAGTCTATTGAATGATAACAACAACTCAGGAAAGATGTGACTATGAACTTATGTATTCAAGTCTTCTACACGATCTGACAAATGTGTAAGTATACATCATGTGAATAAAGGAGTTGAAGTTGAACATAATGAGACTTCATTTGATTACCGATCATTAAGGTATACCGTTAACAAACGTGAGACAACCTACCGATGGTGAAAGTAGGTATCAAGGCATCGAGTACATTCTTACAACTATGAATAAAGGAGTTGAGGTTGAACACTTGAAGAATCCATCGATCATGAAACATTGATGTATTCTCAACTGTCGATGGCGAGAGAACCTGCCACTGATGACTGCAAACCTCTAGGTACTCATAGGACTCTAGGCCTTGTTTCCAAAATAGATGAGCTGAAGTCGATGGAAGGAGACCCTCTGAAAGGAGAGAATTAAGGCATCTATCATCAGTCAATATGAGGTACAAAGTAGTATCTTGATGATTTGGAGGAACTCAGATGAAGAAAATGTTCACGAACCAATGACCCTGTGCGTCTTTCACATGCACCAGATGCAAACATTGCACGAAAAGACCCTCTGAATAGAAGCCAATAAGGAAAACTTCCAACAAAGGCAAGGAAACCACTAATAAGGATATTAACATCCAAGATACTGCATGAATCTTAATGTGTGAATAGATTTCTTGCCATTGAACACAAGGGAAACCCCCCAGTCAGTGACTAATAAGGAGATTTCAACTGTTGGGTTCAAGGTTATCTACCCATAATGAAAGTAGGATTGAGGTGCATGGTAGGAATACAACTTCATGTAACTTTGAGACACACTAAGGGTATGGACGACATGCAAAGTCAAGAATTCTGAGAATGGATGACACATAATCATAAACATCCTTTGAACAAGAGCATGAGACATATGGAAGACTCTGGCATTATAGATTCAATGATGAAACTTTGTGATGCAGGAGGCACCAATCAAACTCTCCATAACATCTAGAAGAGTAACCAGTCGGAGGATTAAAATCTAAGTAACGAGCTTAGCTTCCTAAGTTCATGCTAAACCTAAACTTTGGATGACAAGTGGACTCAAAAGTTTGTGCTCTGTTCAAAGGTGACATGAATGCTACCAACATGAGATAATATTCTTTTCCTACCCATATTTTTTTTGTTTTTTCATAGATAAATGAATGCTATGATACAGAGGATTAAATGAGTGTCACGAGTAAGAAATTAGTTCCAACAGTGGAACATACCTATGCTCAATCCAAGGGGGTGCATGCAGGATATGGACACTCGGGGGAATGTTTCTTCATAGGGTAAAGGGTATCAAGTTGCAAAGGATATAAACAAGTCTCTTCTTGGATGATGATGGAAATTGTTGGGGTAATAGGCTTATAATGCGAAAGAGGGAACTGACAATAGGTTCAATACTGCAAGCAAGATAATGAGATGCAATTACAACTTAACTCCAAAGAATGTCCTTTTTCATAAATTTAGTCTACTTGGTCTGAAAAAAGGGTTAAGCCTACACCAAATAGACATCCTTTCAAATCCAATTTAGGAGTGTGAAAGAGACAAGTTCACTCAACAATATTTTTGCTTTTTGAGAGAGTCAGAAAAGAGCTTAAACAAGAATGGTGGGAGTCCCAGAGGTATAGGTCAACATGTTCATGAGTACGAATATGAGGCTCAAATGAAAAGTCATATTGGATTTACAAGGGACTCTCGATCTTTACGAAATAATATCTGCATGGGCACCAAATGGCATAGAGGTTCTAACTAGGGTACCCATGTTTGGTAAGTCTCTACCATTCAATAACGACACTTCTAGTATTAGAAATAAGGTTTTGTGTCGCTAACAAATGGGTTCATACCCAAGGCATATGAATTGCAGCTATAGGATAAGTGTGCAAAGCAAAGTGATGACCTATCCTATATGTTGGTCAATGAAAATACCTGCCAAATCACAAACGTGCGATATGACGCTAGAAACCGCAAGAATCCCTGGATAAAACCACCAAAACCAACTCCATCCACTGCACTATTAGTCCACTAGGCCAAAATATTAGCAAAAACTATGTAAAGTGGGTAATTTTTTTCTATAAATAGTAAAAATAACCAATTTTACTATACCATCTCACATTTTCACCCAAATAGTGCATTTTGGACCAAAATTGCCTACGACCTTCAAGTGCCAATTGTGGGAGCTACGGGCGACAGAATTAACAACCGTCTAGATCAAGTAAGTATTCTTTCCCTCCTCTTCATTTTTAGTGGATTAGAATTTGAAATTAGGTCTTACTTTTTGAGTATTTCAATGTGCAAATTAGGAATTAGGGTATACATGGGTTGTAGTTCATCGGGTCACATATACACAACCCTATACACAACTTTAAACAAAACATACCACGTATATGCAATCTTATACGTGACTGTGTAAACTGTAGCTCACGTATAAGTCCGTAAGTTGGTTTTTAAAAGGAATTTGACTCAAAAATTGGATTTTCTTTGCAAGATGGTGTTGGAATGGAGATAAAGAGAGCACGAGGAAGTTTATGTTGTAGTGGAAAGAGATCCAGAGGCCCAATTAGCATTAAAAAGATGCTGTATTTATAAGTTTTGGGCTCTCAAAGGGATGAGGGCTCAATTGAGGCTACTCCAAATGCTGGTGAACTTTTGGGATCCAGATACAGAAGCCTTCAACCTCGATGGGAAATCATTGAGAATTGAAGTCGAGGATATATACTTTCTTACAGGGTTGTCGCGTCGGGGTGAGGTGGTGAAACTCAAAGCAGGGGAGCTGGGATTGGCATGAACATAGAGGACTACATCGCCACTCACTGTGTTGCATGCATAGAAAAGGTAGGGATCCAACTCCCTATTTGGGTGATCAACAACCCGAGTTTAAATATCGTCGTTCTCGTGCTGACATAGATCACGGGGTCGACCTCGTTGCATCAGGCATCAAGGTCACTGATGATATACTCCATGGAGTGCTTATGACCCACAATATATGATTGGTGCACCTCACTACTGTCTACCATGAAGAGCAAGTTAACAGACTGCAAATAGGGTAGGAAGAGGAACTTCAGGTTCACATCTATCTTGTGTAGTTTTTTCTTCGAGTAGGTTCTAGGATTGAGCCTTGGATTCGAGATCCTTCTGCATAGACTGCTCGATCTATCCATGTCACAGTGGACTGAGGTGATGAGGCGGTTAGGAGGTGATAGGGTACCGATCCCCTACAACGATGATTTCTTCTTTTGGTGGCGTCGATAGGTGATAGCCCTAGAGGAATACCCTTATGCAGGGATTGACTTCAGAGGAGACGGGAAAACATGCCATTGTTGGACATATTGTCATTGATATGTTTTCATTGATGTTAACAGTTGAATTCATTGTTATGTGATGATGAGTTTTATGATGAATTGTCATTGATGAAAAACAAGGTGCAAAAGAACATTAATCAAACCTCAGAAGGAAAAGCGCATTGCATAAACACTATCGGGATTGAAATCCCCATAGTAAAACTCCAAAAGAATCACGGAGGAATTATGTCTACTGATGTAGTTTTCAGAACAAACCAGGACCATCATATTGAGGGGAAGTCAGGGAAGAACTAAATCTCAACCAACATATCTTAAGCAGGAGCTTCAAAAGGTTTCCCAGTCATTAAGATCAAGGAGGGACTTCAGATGAATTCTCGACCATCCGATCGAGTAAAGTGGAAGGATAGTATAAGCAAGGCCAAAGGCTCGAGATCCTGAATAGTTGAAGTCCTAAAGGACAAAATGAATATGGATAATTGATATAGAACTGATCACAGTCGTTGGATGAATCCAAGTGGAAGGATGGTGTAATCACTTCCATGTTGACCACTTCAACGCTGACCAACTCCTGTGAAAATTAGAGCAACAATTACTTGGACCTCCAAAGCCCCGAAATCACGAAGTCATGAAATTTCATCAACCGTTAGATCAGAGGCAGAGCAGGGAAATCTTGTCAACTGTTGATCTATTCAAAGCGCGCCAAGGATGAAACTGGTCAACTCTGATGCTAACCACTCTGGATAAAAAGAGACTATAATGGGTAAGTGTACCTGAAGGCCGAAGCCTCGAAGTAACGACAAGCATTGATCTAGAGTGAAATATGATAGCCATCAGATCAAAGTTGTGTACCAGTAGTCAACTCTGGTGCTGACTACTATAGAGAAATTAATCAAAGAATAGATAAATAAGCTATAAGAGCCATCGATCTAACAAATTAATAGGCCGTGATCGTCGAAGGATGAATTCAAAAGAAAGCTACAACAGTCGTTAGATCTGGGAGTTGTAGAGGAAGATCGTCAGATCAACATCCGATTAAGTCTTGATCGTCGGATATCAGTAAGGGTAGATCAACTATGGGGAGCCATTTTGGGATCAAAGGGTTGATTTAACGATCGCACAAGTTTTGGTTCTGCAATCCACACAGACCATCAATCATCACCTACAAATAGATCAACGGTTAGCATTGATCCCACTATCAATGAGCAGTTTCCATTGCATAATTCGGGAAAGGGTTTAAACATTGTGCTATTCAAGACTCCATAATCCTTCTTAGCCATCTATCATCACTATTGATTTAATCACAAGAGTTAGATCCAGAAGGAGGACATGTGAGACATTAGGAGATCCATGTTAGCAAGGACACGTGGCACAATCATATGGTGACAAGTGTCAAGGTCCAGTTGGCACTTTAGGTATACATAAGTCATGAATATAGGAGACACATGGAAACCACTCAACCAGTGACACAATAAAAATGACATCAGCAAGCTACATCACTCCAGGAGTATGTCCTTCGGGGATATCCAATTTCTCCTACCAACAACTACCCGAAGTGTCGAAGGCCAGAGTTAATGTTGTCCGTTGATCTAAGATCCTTTGGGTTCTCACATGACCGTTAGATCAAGCATAGTGGAAGGCTAGAGTAAGCATGAGATGCTAATCGATAACAAGTAGTCATCGTAGTATTATGACTTATTCGGTAGGTAAACACTCCTAAGGGATTGAATTACCTTAGATTTCTAGTAACCCAGAGTCCAGGAGTGCTGACACTTCAAAGTAATATATGAACGTCCATCGAGAAGGAAGATTCACAACCGAGATCCTAAAAACACACAATGAGAAGGCCATTAACAACACGTCTTATTGAGGTTTCACAGAACGTCCACTCAACCATATATTAAGATAGAATCGTTAGATCTATGAGTAAATAGATAATACTTACTTTGGTGAAATTTTCTCTGGAGGAGTTGGAAAGATGCGGAAGTCAGAGTCCCGAAGCTCTAAATTCTTGAAGTAAACGAGAATCATCCAGTCAACTGAAGATTAAGTCATGGCCATCGATTTGTTTGAAACCTATGGGCAAGCCAGGATCGTCCATCTAACGGAAGAACGATTATCGACCATCCGATCTACTTTGACAAAATGTACTCCAGAAGGTTGAATGATTGCAAAGGATGGAAGTCCTAAAGGATGAATTTACGAAGTAATGACAGTCGTCCATCTCAACATGCAATTAATACATGACCATTGATATCGATAAGTGATTAAGAACTCGTTTGGATTAGCACCTGGTCACCACCTATGGTCGTATGGAATAGAGGTCCCGAAGAGTTTTTGTGCAAAATTTAACACACAGAATGAGAAATTTATCTCAGACAAGAAGGAACATTAAACCAGATAAGATCTTGACTTTGTCCTGATATATCTTAAGTAATTAACTACATACTATACATTAGAGAGATAATAAAAAATGTTAGATTTGATCAACAAACATTGAAGAATGAAATAAAGAGGCATGTGATCGAGTTAAAAGAAATTGATCCATATGGGTGATCGATTTATGAAAAGCACTCTCACTAAATTGAAAAGCCTTCACGATAATGTTTGAATAATAATGGAGAAAAACAAATTTTATTGTTAATATTAATGAAGAGGTGTGATGGTCCAAACAAAGGGACACAATGCTTCATATCTCACACCAGCTAGAAGATTATATAAAAGAGAAAGAATGGTGAGAAGAAAGCATTTCTGTAGTCCGTATCAGAAGATCAAAACAGTATCAGAGTCCAAGAAGAAGAACTGATGATTCTTAGGAAGTGAGGGTGGAAGGGAGGAGCACAAAAGGATTCATATCCTTTACTAAGTAAAGTGTAATTTAAGGGAGTTGGTGTTTCCTAGGGTTGGTTCCCTAAAGACAAGGGAGTTGGTTCTTCCTAGGGTTGGTGCCCTAAAGACAAGGGAGTTGATGCTTCCTTGGGTTGATGCCATGAAGATAAGTGAGTTGGTGCTTCCTAGGGTTGGTTCACTAAAGAAAAGGGAGCTGGTGCTTCCTAGGGTTGGTTTCCTAAAGAAGGGTATTGATGTCTCCTAGAGTTGGTGCTCTAATAGGGATTGGTGTCCTTCATTATTTATTTATAAAACCTTGTAATTTATGTTAATTATATATTTACAATTGATTTTAAATACAAGTCCATTGTTGATCTGTTATGGTAAATAATAAAATATCAAAGTAAATGCTAATTGTTGAAAAAGGTCAATACTGATTCACCCCCCCCACCCCCTCAGTATTTCCAACAACCATTGCCACCAGGTTCCTCCTATGGAGACATAGGTATGAAACAATTTTCAAATATATTTTATTTTTTGTGCTTTTTAAAGAGAATAGAAACACAAATGTTTTTGGATGGTGTCAAGTATTTAACAAAAATATTTGTTTCGTAGATGTGGGTCCATGATGGTCGGATGGATTACCATGACACCGACGAAGGCATGGGGGGGATGAGCCAGCGAGAGGAGACTCAGAGAGAGTGCTTCAAAATGTCTAGGGAAAATTGTCTCATTTGACACACATAATACCCATGGTTCAGGTAAAGGATCTGCCAGTGGCGATGCAACGACAGGTGTGGGTGTGCCATGTGTGTGGGTGCGACTCTTCTGTCATCTCACAAACACCGTAGTATGCTATCATGACACACGTATGGCTCCACAGGCGTTATTGTATCGATCGACTGTATATGTATTTTTAGGGTGTGAGCCCCAATTTTGTACTATAACACCATAATTTTTGGATAAATGAAATATAAAAAACATTGGTCTTTGGCTTTACTTATATTACAATGTGTACATTGGTGAATGTGTTTTCTTTACTTTAATTATGTGACAAATGCCAATCTAAAACATAATTAGCATATGCATCAGATACATAATTAGAACTTCTAGGTATGTGATTATAAGTAATAAAATCAAAATGTCGTTCCAAAAGTCATACCCGTAGGAATCGTCAAATTAGAGAAGGGTCTCGCATATGATAATTGTCGTTCAACTGACATACTACTAATTGGGAGTCCAGGTGAACTTCTAAATAACAAATAGCATGTGAAATGACATCACGTAAAATCCCTATAACGATGCTATATTCAACCACATTATTCATTGATGGATATAGACAAACGCCACCTGAAGACACCACTTGACCCTTGGGTGAGTAAAAAACCCAAGCGATGGAAGATAGGTTCCACGTATGATGACTGGAATTGTCTACGAATACTAAGTAAACTGAAGACTCCATTGAAATACTCCAACCAAGGGAAAACTTGATAAGCAAGCCGATGACAAAAAGGAAAATATATATACACTAGTATACACTAGTATATAAAGAGTTACGCCCAAGCTTGGGGCTCAAGATTAATATATTTTCAAGTAGAGCCCATTTCTGGGCTCATCCAACATATTCCCTTCGTAATATTCTAATTTATAGGCTCCTTTTTCTAAGACACGTCGCACGATATAAGGACCGTGCCACATGGGGTTGAACTTGCCTACCCCCAGTGGTTCTTTCGCTTGGTCATACAAGAGGGCCAAGTCATCCTCAGTGTATAGCCAAGGACAAACATACTTATCATATTGGACCTTGACATGTCATTTATTCGCTTCGATAGTCGTAGAGGAATCTTGACGCTACTCATCTAGGCTCTCTAGGTGTATGAGGCATTCTTCGAGATTGAAAGTGTCAGGTAGGAGCTTAACTACCAGTCTAAGAGAAGGGATTTTTTATTCAATAGGAATGATTGACTCCACACCATGTACTAACTAAAAAGGGGAAAAACTGGTGGAAGTCTTAACCGAGGTTTGGTGTGCCCAAAGTGCAGGGAACAAAATGAGATGCCAGTCAAATTTTCTATGGCTGATAGTTTTTTTCAAAATGGTCTTGAGAGACTTGTTCACGACCTATACTTGTCCATTTTCCCAGGGATAGTAAGAGGAAGAACGACCATGTTTAAACCCCAGTTTTGATGATAATTCTTCCATCACTTCGTTCTAAAAGAGATTGCCATGATCAGTGACAATCTCACTTGGGATTCTGAATTGGGCTATAATTTGATTGAACACGAAAAATGCAGCGGTCTTACCATCAGATTTAATTGTAGGCATGGCCTTGACTCACTTAGTAAAGTAGTCTACAAACATGATAATATGGTGATGCCCCCCATTTGAAGTTGGGTTGCAATACACAAAATCCACCCTCCACTTGGTGAAGGGACCAATGGCGATGACCAGGTGAAGAGGGGTTGGATGTGAGTGCATCTTCCGAGCAAACACTTGACAAGGGTTACACTTCTTGACCGCTTCGACACAATCTTTAAAAATAGACGTCCAGAATTAACCGGCTCGAAAAATATTTTGGGCTGTTGCAAGCCTAGATAGATGACCACCAAAATCCCCACTGTGACAGTCATTAAGAATGAACTCATACTGCTCATGAGTCAAGAAACGACGCAATATATTATCTACACCTCGACAATACAAAGTGTCTCCAATGATAAGGTAGTTCTTAGCTTGATATCGTATGTGTCATTGATCGTCTCTCGAAATATGCTGAGAGAACTTCAAGGTTTGAAGATAGATCAAAATGTCTCCATACCAGGGGTCCAAAGACGATACAAGGAAAATGTGTTCATTCGCAATTGAATCAACGTGAATAACATTCTCATCGAACCGAAGGAATTCTGATATTAACTTGACAAAAACTAGTAATTAAATTCTTGGAGTTTGTCGAAGAAAAATCGAGATCAAACTCTTGTTAGATGACAATCCATTTATTATATTTTCCTCCTATGATACGCCTAGTAAGGATGTATTTATATAGATTGACATCATCACTATGGTAGTTTTGTAAAGCAATCTTTTGTTGATACTGAGAGGGGGGTGAATCAGTATCAAGTACAATTTAAAACCTTTTTCAACTTATACTTAAATCATTCAACTATATCCACTGAGAACTGAACTATAGTATAAGAGTTCCACCAATACACCACAATACACCATGCACAATATATGAGAAATAATCAATAGTTATTGTTCAAAGGAAGTAATGACTTCCAAAGGTAGCTACAACTTCCAAATGTAAAGGGAGGGATAAACCTCCAAGAGGAAGATACAATCCTCTAATATCAAGAGAGATTTGAACTCTCCATCCTTGCCCCTTCCTTCCACCCAAGAATAAATGAGAGATAATAAAACTTTACATTAAATCATCACCATCAACCAACCATCACATAGAACCTGATAATGCTTCCTGAGACTTCTTCAATTTATGCAATTCTTTAATTCTTGGAATACTTTGATCCTATAGATAATATTACTCAATGTATTCTCTGAAACTTCTCCAAGTTTCACTCCTTGAATCATCCCCAAAAAGAAGTTATAGAGAGAATGATAGACTTTGTTCAATTCTGGTTTATTCAGGAGACCAAACTTGTACAGAATGCCCGACACTCAATATTTAACATCATATTTTGAAACTTACACACAAGAAACTACAGTCCGTACTCTTTCCAATGCAATTTTACCCACATCATTTGGATTCTCTATGAAGAAGTTATGACTGTTTTACCCGGAAAACCTGTTTATTGACTAGCTTCAGGACTGGTCAAAATCCCTATCTTCCACAGAGTTTATCTCAATAATTATAGTGAATCAAGAGCTGAAACTTTTACCACAGGTACCTTGATATGACTTCTCAATTCCATAGAAATTTCACCATCTGATTCGTTCTAGAAAAAAAGTTATAGCGAAAATGGTAAGATGACTTGAAAATAACATACTTAGAACACATCACCAAAAGACTTCATCCTCCCTTGAAATACGACCTTCTTTACTTCTGATTTACTCTGAAATTCGACTTGTGTTTCAAATGAATGTATAATGATATTTATTTATACCATTTATGTCACTTCCTTTTAACATTATGGCCGAATTGACACTTTCTTATTTTGTAATTCTGTTCTTTAATTATCTTCAGGGCCTACATGTACTTCCTTCTTCAATTCACTTTGTCATTTTCAAAAATTCATTTCTCCTCAACCATGAGGATCCACGTGACATGCCACATACCATCGGAAACAACGTGATGTATACTATCCATCCATGGGTGTTGTATCTGCATGTGCATTGTCCTTCATGTCCAAATACCTTCATTAATCTTGTGGTCCAAAACCCATGACTAGGGTTGACATCAATGACAACAACCAATCTTCCAACAATCTCCCCCTTTTTCATTGATGGCAACACTCATGCTCCCCCTATAATCATGATCCCAATTTCTATCCTCCTTTGACTTCAATGGAAAAGGGTAGGGATTCTCCCCCTGAGTTTAATGGCAAAAGGTAACCTTCTTCTTTGGGGCTGCTTCGCCTGAGCATGTGGCACTCAATAATACTTCATCATTAATTTTTGTCTTTGGGACTTTTTCTTCCTTGGAATCATTTTGTGTGGCTTCTGTCTTCTCTCTCTTCTTCATGTCTAGGATGTATATGTTGTTCAGTCTTCTTGTTGCAGTTGCAACCAATCTTCCTTAGTTATTTTCTCTGATTTTACATTTTCGGGAGTCAAACGTAAGAGTGTATCCTTGATCACACATTTTACTAACACTAAGTCGATTATTCTTCAAGTATTCAACCAATATGACATTCTTTGCTTTTACATTTTTTCTTCCAAGTTCTACTACACCTTTTCCAAGTATTTTGGCAGATGAGTCACCTCCAAATGCAACATTTCCACCCTTTCTCTTCAAGCTGATGAATTTTTCTTGATCCCCGGTCATGTGTGAAGAACATCCATTGTCTATGTACCATTCATCTTCTTCTTTACATTCTTCAGTGGTTAATGCTATTTGACAATCTTCAATGTTTGGAATCTCTTTCCTTCTCGATACTGTGGTTGGCATAGAGACATCTTCATTCATATATCTGCAATCTCATGCTTTGTGACCAAGATAATTACATTTGTAGTATACAATATTTTTGTCCATCAATGGGGAAAATGAATTATAACTTTTGTTGACAAATCCACGATTATTTCCATATCTTCTATTTACACCATTCATGTTTCTTGCGTATTTGTTCCTTTCATTGATTCTACAATTAATTGCCTTATGCCCAAATTTTTTGCAAGTATAACAATGACCAAGAAATAAATTTTGATACCTTGGAGTAAGTGGCCTTCTTTGTGATGTAGTCCATCTGGGTTCATCTACTCTTCTCTAGTTTCCTTCATACTGATTGAATCTTCTTTGATTCCTGAAGGTAGGAGGTCTTCTTGGATGTTCATCTCTTTTGTAATCATTCCTTCTTTCTGGTATCCTGGTCCACTTCTCATCAACTGTCTGTGTAGCTCTTTCTTCAAACTTCTTGTTGGTATTTGCATCTTCTTTGTATGAAGTTTCACCCATCCAAGATGTGTTAAGTCTTTTGGCACTTGAGAGTTTCTTAAGCTCTTCTTCAATGAGACAACTTCTTGTTCAAGTTTCTCACAATTGTAACACCCTGTTTCCCCCAGTCTGTAAAAATAACTATACTGGCCAAGAACTATGGCAGACTCAAATATGTGAATGTGTGATTTTGAATGGACCTTAGTATAAAAGGTCGACGAATGTAAATAATGTTATGAATATATGTTGCAGGACTGCTGGGAGGGGGATGTGCTGAAAAAGACCACGATGGCTGATGAAAGGTGGTGGAAGGCACCTGGAATGCTGACGTTAACTTCCTCTAAAACAAATACCGTATTTGGTCTTCACTGGCTCGAAGATCAAGAGCGGCTCATTGGCCCCAAAATGAATTACTCGCCAAGTTGGTAGGTGAAGAGGCTCCTCATGAGTTAATGAGGGATGGGGGTGAACCGCCAATCCGTGGAAGCCTCAGACCTGACCACTGCGGGGAGGTTCATGCCACACGCAACCTCGCCACAAAAGAAAAGGCAGGAAAGAGGTGTGGAAGAGAGCAGTCGCGACAGAGATCGCAAGAGGGGAGAAATTAGAAGGATGCTGGAAAAATATACAGAGTGATTGATAAGTAGAGAAGAAGGAGAGTAACCTTCGTTCTTGACCTCTAACGAACAGAGACTCAATCTCACATCATCGTGGTCTAAGCTCGGGGGTGGCTAGTGGTAAATCCATTTGGAATCACTAAGCCTACGGTTGGGTGGAAATGAGCACCCCTCTTAGAAGTTGCATCAAACCTTGTGTTTTTCTGATAAGTGTTATATCTAGTATCTTGAAATTAATGTTTTGACATGTATGCTCATGGTTTGTGCAATTATGAATGGTTTCAGTATAAGACTATCTGTATGGTGTTTTGATCAGAAATGGTGGCTGTATGTTTGTATTGGAAAGACCACCTATGGCTCCTATATATATATATATTTATATTTTGGCTGTGTGCTTATATTGGAAAGACCACCTATGGCTTACGTAAATACATACATACATACATACATACATACATACATAAATAAATATATACATAAATAAATAAATAAATAAATAAATATATATATTTTGAACAGATTCAGTTTTCAAGGTTGTTCTCGGGAAATTTATTCCCTTATTTGTCTCAAATATTGCCCTAGATAGATCTCCTCACAAGGACACCCTTTTTGAAAGTTTACCCAAGGATTTGCTGGAGGATTTTATGGCGTAAGTCTTAAAACCTTGTACGAGAGAGAATGGTCCTTTTTGACTTCGACATTTCAGTGTTTCGACATCCGGAATATCCAAGGGCGAGTTCCCTTGTACTCGCAAGTCCCGAAACCCTGACTTGCGAAATTGCGATGGAAGAAACCTCAAAATAAGATGAGTAGGTTTAAGAGTTGGTATTTCAGAGTTTCGGTACTCGGAATACCCAAGGGCGAGTTCCTTTGTACTCGCAAGTCCTGAAATCCCGACTTGCGAAATCCCGAAACGATAGCGTGTAGATAAGTTACAATATTTTGGCATTTCGGTACCCGAAATACCCAAGGGAGAATTCCCTCGTACTCGCAAGTCCCAAAATCCCGACATGCGAAATCCTGAAATGACAGTGTGTAGCTAAATCCCGATATTTTGGTGTTTCGGCATCCGGAATATCCAAGGGCGAGTTCCCTTGTACTCACAAGTCCCGAAATCTCGACTTTCGAAATCCCAAAAAGATAGAGTGTGAAGAAGTTATTATATTTTAGTATTTCGGCACCCAGGGTACCTAAGTGCGGGCCCCATGTATTCTCTAGTCTCGAAAACCCAACTCGCGAAATCCCGATGGAGGAAACACCGAAATAGTGGAGCATGTTTGGAGTTTGGTGTTTCAGAGTTTCGGCTCGTTGGAAACCTAGGTGCGAGACCTCCTGTCGTCGCATATCCCGAAAACCCGGTATGCAAATTCCCGAAATAGGTTGAGCGATATATATATATATGTATGTATGTAGGTTTTGTAGTTTCGGCTCCCGGGAAACCCAGGTACGAGACCTCCTGTCATCGCATATCCCCAAAACCCGGTTTGCGAATTCCCAAAATAGGCTGAGCGATATATATATATATATACATGTATGTAGGTTTCGGAGTTTCGGCTCCCGGGAAACCCAGGTGCGAGACCTCCTATCATCGCACATCCCGAGATCCTGATGGAGGAAACCCCGAAGGGTAGAGTACCAAAGTTGTTCCGGGTGGCTGTTAATCTCGATAAGCGGTTAGGTCCATTTCGGATTTCGGCCCTTCGAAAGTCAAGAGAGCAAGGGATCACTTGCCTCACGACTCCCCATATCGCGATAGCAGAAGTGCCTTCTCGGTAAGGACTGTGGGCATAGCCATGGTCATATGGGGGACTTTTAAGGGAAAGGAGGGTCTGCGCTAGGCTCCTTAGAATCTCGGGGAGTGTTGTCCCTCAAGAATAAGGAAAGAAAGCCAAAAATCTTCTAGCCCCATGGTGGGTGTGTTACAAATTGGTATCAAAGCATGGTTACAACACTTGGCCTCCTTGGGCTCATGAACGAGTTGCGCAGGAGCTCCGTTTGAAACACTCCTAAAAGGAGTAACCCCCTGTCTTAACCTTCTTAATCAAAAGTCGAAGTTAAGAATGAAAACTCCTATTATGTGTGTGCATGTGAAAAATATGAATTATGTACTGGTTATAAATGAATATAAATATTGATTAACAACCAACGTTTTTCTTTTGCACACAAAGCGCAAGATCAACCGCTGAAAATTGCAGACGTAGAGAATGGTGACTCACCATGAAGTGGGGGAAGGCTCCCACAATAGAGACGAAGAGTCTGACGAAAGGAGGGCGGTAGGGACCCCTCCAGATCTGGCATAGACTGTGAGGAGCCTCATGGTCGAATTACAGAGCTGCAAGGCTGACAACGAAAGGATGATAAAAGAGCAAGAGAAGCATACATAAATTAATGCAATTTTACTGCAAAGCTTATCCGACATACAAAGGCAATTGCAACATAAACCTAAGACACAAAAACGTGGTCATGTCAGTGGCCACACTGAGAGGAGCACCTCGATAAAGGTCCACCCTAGAGATAAGGGACAAGTGTCAGACGATTCTTCTGGAAAGGAAGATGGCGACTCAGAGGGATCTTCTAGCAGCAGAACTAGTTCTCATTCCCGAAGAAAACAAAAGAAGCAAAAACTTTCCAAGAGTCATAATCTCAAAGATTTCAAGAAGGCCAAACCACCCTCCTTCGACGGTGAAATAAAGAAGGGAGAGGAAGCAGATGCCTGGCTGCTTGGACTAAAGAAGTATTTCAGAGTCCATGACTTCTCAGAAAACTTGAAGGCCCGAGTAGCCACATTCAACTTGAATGGAAAGGCTTCCATTTGGTGGGAAGACCTTAAGAATGTAAAAGGGATTCACGAGGAAGACCTGTCTTGGGAACGGTTTGAGAAATACTTCAGGAAGAAGTATCTGTCGAAAAAAAATTTCGACGAAAAGACTAAAGAATTCTATGAACTTAAACTGGGGCAACTCACCATAGAGGAATATGTCAGCAGATTCCTTGAGTTGCTAAGGCATGTACCCTACATAAAAGCAGAAAAGGAAAAGGTGCAATGATTCATTAGTGGACTACCTAAGGACTATCAGAACATGATTGAATTTGACGAACCAAAGACCCTAGAAGATACTATCTAAAAGGAAAGATATTATTATGAACAACTTGGGTATCGGATAGGACCTCATGAAGGCTGGAAGCAGAAGAATAGTTTAGAATTCCAGAAAAGGGGGTTTAAATCCCCAAGATTTAAGGACTATAAAAAGAACTCAAGGATGAGCTTCCCAACTCGAAGTGTACACCAATAGAACTTTTCCTCCTTGAGTGGAAATAAACTTTCCGGATCTGCCCCAGTAAAGACTGATAACCCAAAGAGAGAACCTTTGAAATGTTGGGGTTGTGGAGAAGAACATCTACTAAGGGACTGCCCGCACCGACAACAGAATAGCTGAAGAATTTACAATGTTCAATAAGCTACCACTGTCAATGACATGGCTAGGAGTGTGCCGCAAATTTATGCAGCCTTGGATAATAACCAAGCTGACCACCAAGCTTCAGTGGTGGAGATCGAAGGTATGATCACCAACCATCTAGTGTCTATTCTGATTGACCCTGGTTCAAATTTGAGTTATATAGCGCCTAAGGTTGTTGATAAATGTAAACTATAGCCACATAAAAATGCCAAGCCTTGGTTGGTACAGTTAGCCGATGACACCAAAAGAAGGGTAGCAGAGGTCATACCAACCTGCCAATTAATTATGGGTGAATTCCCCACTCAAGCAACCCTTAACATATTACCCCTGGGATCGTATGATCTGTTGATTGGTATGGACTGGATAGCTACCCATAAAGCCAAACTAGAATGTTACCATAAAACCTTGGAATGCGTAAGTGAAGAAGGAAGGAGGATAACCCTTCAAGGGATCCAAAAACCTGTCCCGGTGAGACAAATATCAGCTCTACAAATGAGAAGGTATTGCAAAAAAGGATGTCCACTGTATGCAATACAGGTGTTGAAAACAATTGAAGGTGACAAACCAAGCTTAGAATACCACCCCACGCTGAGAGAATATAGAGATGTATTTCTAGAAGAGATACCGGGTCTACCTCCGAGAAGGGACATCGACTTCTCAATAGAACTTGCACCAGGAGTGGCGCCAGTGTCTAGGACACCCTACAGGATGAGCACACATGAGCTAGTTGAACTTAAATTACAATTGAAAGAAATGATGGACAAAGGCTATATCTGGCCCAGCGTGTCTCCATGGGGAGCACCAGTCCTGTTTGTCAAAAAGAAAGGCGGTACCCTCCGACTATGTATAGATTATAGACAACTCAATAAGGTAACCATAAAGAACAAATACCCCTTACCCAGGATCGATGATTTGTTCAATCAATTGGGAGGTTCCTCTATCTTCTCGAAGATTGACTTGAGATCTGGATACCATCAAGTCTGAATCAAGGGTGAAGACATCCAAAAAACTGCCTTCAGGACGAGATATGGTCACTACGAGTTTGTGGTAGTACCATTCAGATTGACCAATGCCCCTGCCACTTTTATGTGCTTAATGAACAATGTGCTCAGCAAATTCCTAGAAAAATTTGTGCTGGTTTTTATTGACGACATACTAATTTACTCCAAGAATAGAGAAGAACATGAGGAACACCTTAGGCTTGTGCTTCAAGTGCTAAAAGAACACCAGCTCTATGCGAAATTTAACAAGTGTGACTTCTTCCAGAATCAAATACATTACTTAGGTCATGTCCTATCCGAAGAAGGGGTAGCAGTAGACCCTGATAAGATCAGGTCTATCATGGAATGGCCTACCCCAAGGGATGTTTTGAATAACAGATCCTTTATGGGATCAACAGGATACTATAGGAGATTTATAAAAGGATTCTCCAAGATTGGTTGTCCAATCACTGCCCTCTAGAAAAAGGGGAAAAAATTTACATGGACACAAAAATGTGAAGAAAGATTTCAAACCCTGAAACATCTACTGACCCACGCACCCGTGCTGAAGATCGTCGATCTCAAAGATGACTTCCTCATGTGCACAGATGCCTGTAAGGAAGGGCTTGGAGGATTCCTTATGCAGGGAGGAAGTGTGGTCTGCTATGAGTCTCGAAAATTGAACGAGCACGAAGTCAACTATGTGACCCATGATCTGGAGCTTGCCGCTATAGTGCATGCCTTAAAAATGGGGAGGCATTACCTCCTAGGAAGGAAATTTGTACTTATGACAGATCACTGTGGATTGCAATATTTGCTTAACCAACCGAAGCTCAATGCCAGACAAGATAAGTGGATGACCCTCCTTAGCGAGTTTGATTTTGAAATCAAACACATTAAAGGAAAAGAAAATAGGGTGGCCGATGCCCTTAGCAGAAGTATGAAAACAATTCACCTGGCAACAGTGAGCATATGTAATATAGATGTCAAGGAAAGAGTCATAAATGCACAAGAAATAGACCCCCTCGTCCAGACCGTGAGCTCGTACCTATAGCAAGAGCCTACCGGGGTAAAGTATGGAAACTACCAGATGATGGAAGGAGGTCTGGTCACTTACCAAAGAAGATTGTACATTTCAGATTGTGACGACTTGAAGAGGTTCATACTGGATGAACTGCATAAAAGATGCTATACTGGTCATCCAGGATACCAGAAGATGATCACGACCACCAAGAAACAATTCTACTGGCCTGGGTTGAAGAAAGACATAACCGAGTACTTAGCCAAATGCATAGAGTGCCAACAGGTTAAAGCAGAACACCGACACCCAACAGGATTATTGCAACCTTTACCAATCCCATAATGGAAATGGGAAACCATCTCCATGGATTTCATCACTGGGTTACCAACCTCGACCAAACAGAATGACGCCATTATGGTAGTGGTGGATAAATTGAGCAAGTCTGCTCATTTCATCCCCATCAAGTTGACTTGCAAGGAAATAGACATCGCCCAGGTATTCATGAAGGAGATATTCAGACTGCATGGTATGTCGAAAAATATCGTGTCTAATAGAGACCCGAAATTTACTTCCAACTTTTGGAAATCACTGATGGCGGGTTTAGAGAATAAGTTGTTGTTTAGCACCGCCTATCACCCTAAAATCAATGGACATATGGAAAGAGTGAGCCAAGTGCTAGAAGACATGCTAAGAATGCATGTAATGCATCAACCCAAGAAGTGGGAAGACTACCTGCCACTGGTGGAATTCGCCTACAACAACGACTACCGAGAATCCTTAAAGATGAGTCCCTTCGAAGTCCTCTTTGGTAGGTCGTGCAACACTCCTGTCAGTTAGAGTAATCCCATAAACATAATTTCTTTTGGACCCAACATGTTGAAAGAAATGGAACAATAAGTGACTCAGATAAAACAAAACCTGAAGGTCGCTAAGAACTGGCAGAAAAGTTACGCCGACCAAAAGAGAACTCCAAGAGAGTTCAAGACGGGAGACCATGTATATCTCAAAGTTAGGCCCAAGAAGAGTTCCCTGAAAATGGGAGCTTGTGCCAAGTTGACACCTTGGTATTTTGGACCCTTTGAGGTTCTAGATAGAGTGGGACCTGTAGCTTATAGGCTAGCACTTCCTCCCACAGTAAAAGCACATAATGTTTTCCATGTTTCATTATTGAAGAAATATGTACATGATTCTAATCATATAATTGACTGGTCTGTGATCTAGGTGGAACCGGAGGGATAATTCCTACCAGAACCTCAATGCATACTGGACAGAAAGGAAACCCTACTCTGGAACCGAACCATTGCACAGGTCAAGGTGCAGTGGAGACATTTTGGCCTAGATGAGGCTACATGGGAAATGGAGGATGCCATGAAACATGCATACCTGATTTTGTTTACCACTGTACATACATGTCATATTGATAGATAGAACATCGAGGACGATGTTCCTTTAAGGTTGAGGGAATTGTAACACCCTGTTTCCATCAGTCTGTAAAAATAACTATACTGGCCAAGAACTATGGCAGACTCAAAGATGTGAATGTGTGATTTCGAATGGACTTTAGTATAAAAGGTTGACGAATGTAAATAATGTTATGAGTATATGTTGCAGGACTGCTGGGAGGGGGATGTGCTGAAAAGAGACCATGATGGCTGATGAAAGGTGGTGGAATGCACCTAGAATGGTGGTGTTAACTTCCACCGAAACAAATACTGTATTTGGTCTTCACTGGCCCGAAGATCAAGAGCGGCTTGCTGGCCCCGAAATGAATTACTCGCCAGGTTGGTAGGTGAAGAGGCTCCTCATGAGTTAATGAGGGATGGGGGTGAACCATCCATCCATGGAAGCCTCAGACCTGACCACCACGGGGAATTTCGTGCCACACACAACCTCACCGGAAAAGAAAAGGCAGGAAAGAGGTGTGGAAGAGAGTAGTCACGACAGAGATCGCAAGAGGGGAGGAATCAAAAGGACTCTGGAAAAATATACAGAGTGATTGATAAGTAGAGAAGAAGGAGAGTAACCTTCATTCTCGACCTCTGACGAACAGAGACTCAGTCTCACAACATCATGGTCTAAGCTCGGGGGTGGCTAGTGGTAAATCCATTCGGAATCGCTGAGCCTACGGTTGGGTGGAAACGAGCACCCCTCTCAGCAGTTGCATCAAACCTGGTGTTTTTATGATAAGTGTTATATCTCGTATCTTGAAATTAATATTTTGACATGTATGCTCATGGTTTGTGCAATTATGAATGGTTTCAGTATAAGACTATCTGTATGGTGTTTTGATTAGAAATGGTGGTTGTATGCTTATATTGGAAAGACCACCTATGGCTCCTATATATATATATATATATATAT
>ML818074.1:33480-52489 GCA_009831015.1 Picea engelmannii
AAAGTATTCTAATTGTTTCTTTAAGCTTACAACTGTCTTTTCACAACTACCCAATTCACTTCTTAGTTTTCTATGCGTATCTTTGAGCTTGCTATTTTCAATCTCAACATGCTTCAATTTTTTAAGATTCTCATCTTCTTGTTGAATAATTTCTTCTTCGTGATTTTCTTCTTCTTCATTGGAATTTTCTTCTTCAGTGTCATCTCTTTCAATCCTTGGATGAGGACATTCAAATTCAACATGTCCCACTCCTTCACAATTAAAGCAAAATAACTGACCTCTATTTGCTTCTTTGAAATATGAGATGTTGTAATTTGCTTCAACTTCTTCTTCTTCTTCTTCTACTTCTTCCCTTGCATAAAGGTCTTGTAGCTTGTCCCAAAGCTCTTTTGACAATGCACATGATCCCACCTTGGATTTCACTGAATCTGTCAATCCATCCAATATGGTATCTATTGCCAATTTATTGTTCCTTTTTGTTTCCTTATGAGCTACAGTCTTTGGTTTCTTCAAAGCATTGTATCTTGAAGCAACTAAGAACCAAACATCTGCCCCAAGATCTTTCAAGTAAGTTTCCATTATATTACTCCAGTATTCAAAATTTATTCCATCAAATGGTGGAATCCCATTTGGAATTTTGTCTTCCATTTCTTCTTAGGATCTTCCTTCCAGTGGTTAAACTGTACTGAAGGTAACCCACTCTGATACAAATTGTTGATAATGAGAGGGGGGTGAATCAGTATCAAGTACAATTTAAAACCTTTTTCAACTTATACTTAAACCATTCAACTATATCCAATGAGAACTGATCAATAGTATAAGAGTTACACCAATACACCACAATACACCATGCACAATATATGAGAAATAATCAATAGTTATTGTTCAAGGGAAGTAATGACTTCCAAAGGTAGCTACAGCTTCCAAATGTAAAGGGAGGGATAAACCTCCAAGAAGAAGATATAATCCTCCAATATAAAGAGATATTTGAACTCTCCATCCTCGCCCCTTCCTTCCACCCAAGAATATATGAGAGATAATAAAAATTTACATTAAATCATCACCATCAACCAACCATCACATAGAACCTGATAATTCTTCCTGAGACTTCTTCAATTTCTACAATTCTTCAATTCTTGGAATACTCTGATCCTGTATATAATATTATTCAATGTATTCTATGAAACTTCTCCAAGTTTCACTCCTTGAATCATCCCCAAAAATAAGTTATAGAGAGAATGATAGACTTTGATCAATTCTGGTTTATTCAGGAGACCGAACTTGTATAGAATGCCCCGCGCTCAATATTTAACATCAGATTCTGAAACTCACACAAAAGAAACCATAGTCCATACTCTTTCCAATTCTATTTGTCCCACGTCATTTGGATTCTCTATGAAGAAGTTATGACTGTTTTACCTGGAAAACCTGTTTATTGACTAGCTTTAGGACTGGTCAAAAACCCTATCTTCCACAGAGTGTATCTCCATAATTATAGTGAATCAAGAGTTGAAACGTTTATCATAGGTAGCTTGATATGTCTTCTCAATTCCATAGCAATTTCACCATCTGAATCGTTCTAGAAAAAAAGTTATAGCGAAAATGGTAATATGACCTGAAAATAACATACCTTAGAACACATCACCAAAATACTTCATCCTCCCTTGAAATCTGGCCTTCTTTACTTAGGATTTCCTCTGAAATTCAACTTGTGTTTCAAATGAATGTATAATGATATTTATTTATACCATTTATGTCACTTCCTTTTAACATTATGGCTGACCTGACACTTTCTTATTTTGTAATTATGTTCTTTAATTATATTCAGGGCCTACATGTACTTCCTTCTTCAATTCACGTTGTCATCTTCACAAATTCATTTCTCCTCAACCATGAGGATGCACGTGATGTGCCACATACCACCAGAAACAACATGATGTATACTATCCATCCATGGGTGTTGTATCTGCATGTGCATTGTCCTTCATGTCCAAATACCTTCATTAATCTTGCGGTCCAAAACCCATGACTAAGGTTGACATCAATGACAACAACCAATCTTCCAACATCTTTGAACTGCGTAGTGCTGTAACTATGGATTGACACCAACAACTATGGTATTGCCATAATCTTTGAACCACATGTACGGTAGCCAAAACTAGCTTCTCAACATGAGAGTACTTGAGTTCAAGGCCGACTAAGTTTCAACTAAGGTATTAAATGATGTGCTCATGGAGCTCCTCATGCTCCTGAACTAAAACCATACCAACCGTCCCCTTGGATGCGACGATATAAAGAAAGTAATCTCTGTTGTAGTCTGGAGGCTTCAATAGAGGCATCGATACCAAGGCTTTTTTAAGAGCATCGAAGGAATATTGGGCTTGCTCATCCCATATAAATGGAGTGTTCTTATTCAAGAGGCACATGAAACCCTTTGTAATATTGGAATAGTTTACTATAAAGTGACGTAAGAAGTTATCTTTCCCCTGTAAACCTTGAAGCTGACAAATATTGTGCATGGGAGGTAATTGACGTATTTTCTCAACCTTTAAAGGATCCACCATGATCCCAGACTCAGAGACTAAGAATCCTAAAAGACGACCCGATCTAATGCAAAATATGCACTTGTGAGGGTTTAAACAGATGTGATAATACAAACATCTCTCAAAAACTAGTTGAAGGTGGGTAGAGTGATCCACTCTTTTGCGAGAGTGAGCAACGAGATCATTGAGGTAGGTTTCGACTATATGCTTGATATCATGAAAGGATAAGGTCATGGCTTGTTGGAAGCTTGCTCCGACATTTTTAAGGCTGAAAGGCATTTTTCGGTATGCAAAAGTACCCAAGGAAAAATAAATATAGTCTTATGTTGATCCTCAAGTTTAATCTGAATTTGGTTGTATCCTGAAAATCCGTTCATAAAAGAAAAAACCTCGCTTCCTGCACACTCATCGAGAATATGATCAATGAAAGGTGTCGAGAAGTTGTCTTTAGGACAAGCCTTATTCAGGTCTCGAAAAGGCATACACACACAGATGGTTCCTTGCTTCATATTTATGGGAACGAGGTTGGATACCCATTCAATCAAGGGAACCACGTAGATAAAACTAGCATTAAGAATTTTTTCCACCTTTGCCTTAATAGCAGGGTCCTTCCTAGGATTAACAACTCTAAGTCATTGCCGAACATGTTTATCATCCGAGTAGGTTTTATTCTCATGTTCGGCAATATGAGGGTCAATTCCTGGCATCTCTTCATATTACCAAGCGAATATGTCACGAAATTCCTTGAAGAGCTCAGTGTAGATTTGAATTTCTTCAGTAGAATAATCTGCACTGATATATACATTTTAAACTTTACCATGAATACGAGAGACGTCGATTGTGATGGTAGGAGAAATACTCGCCATGTTTCCTTCGACATAAATGTTGTGTGTATCAAGTGGAACTATGACGTGACCAACTATATCGCTCAAGGTAGATCTAAAATAGTCTTGTTCGATCCTAGCAAGCTCTCAGAGGAAGTAAGAGAGATGATGCATATCATCCCATGGCCTATCAGAACCATTCATGGCCTCTATGATTTATTCATCTGAAGGTAAAGTATCATCGAGACAATCATGTGAGAAAGATGATGAATTGGCCCTTATGGATAGGAGAACATGACCCTCCTCATTCGTTTATGAGGAGACAAGATTTGGATTGGCAGCAGAGTTGAGAACAACCTGATATGCTATCTCTTCTGCCGACAGTGGCATCACCATTCCAATATGTGACTGACCTTCACAAGATAAGGTCGGGGAAGATAGAGTCCAAGGATCATTAAAATATGAAGTACGAAAAGGAAAGGAGCTCATTGATGAAGCAGACCTACTAGACATGACATACATATAATGAATTGGTGCCACGAAATCAAAGGTACCCATAAGGGAGGAATACATTCCGGCACCAATATCCTCAGTTGTCAGCTGAGAATTGTCGATCACGGGGATCGAAGGTCCAACATATGCATTGGGGCTAGCGTGCGCAAAAGAAAACTAATCGATCGTCACGATTTTCCCATCATGAGGAAAACATAAAGCACAAAAAATAGAGGATACGACTGCAACCATAGCATAAATCCAGTTATGCCCTATTAATAAGTTATAGTCAAGGGGCACATCAACCACCTCGACATCCACCTCCATTGTCTTCCCACCTAAATGGACCACAAAGGTAGGAAGAATATTGTGGGGATGGAAAGAACGACCATCAAATGCAGTCAACATGGTCACAGATTGAGAGAGGGTTGGAGAGCCAATGGCTTTCCAACAGGTTAGGGACATCACACACATTGTATCTCCTTCATCAATAAGAGTACATTTGATGGTATACTTTGAGTAATCCACAAGGATTTGAAAGGCCACATGGTAAGGCAAGCGAGGCTTCACATCCATGACGTCAAACTTGATAACCTTAGAGCCATAGGGGTCTAGAGCTCTTAATGAAGTTAACAAGGCATTCCTCTATGAAGGACATGTCTGGAGTACCTCCAAAGTTGACATCATGCAAGGGGTTTGACCCAGATCCTGAACAATAGAGTAGTTCTGGGAAGCTCTAGAATTAGGGTTGTGGGTAGAGAGTTTGAGTACTCCTCTCAGAATATGAGGCAGAGGATCTAGATTTTCAATCTATAAAGGCGTCTCCAGAGGAGAGGGAGATTATATACCTAGAACAACCTGTGAATAACTGTAATCATGAGATCGAGGGGAAACATTAATGTGAGACTTGACCATATTTATGAATAGATGGTCACCGTCCCGTGCCGATGGGTTTTGACTCCTACTCGTCGATTTTTCGGCATTAGAGGAGCTCAAGGCCATGTTTTGATTATGCAAAAAAGGATTAGTCAGCACATTGGGTGGTAGAGATAAAAGCCTCATATCTTCCTCGAGTTTGAGGCACAAGTGAGTAAGGTGATCATTAGTATAAAGCTTACAAGGGAATTTCACCTTCCACTTCTCTTTCTTTCCCTCACCAACATTAACCTTAAATCTATCATTGTTAGCTTTGTCCTTGTGTTTATTATCATTCCTCCCACCCTTAAGATTGTTACCACGTCCTTTCCTTTTATTACCTCATGGTTGTTGGTTACCATTCGGGTTGGTTGATGATTGCACAAAAAGTACATCCGTTGACTGAGTGGGAGTGGAGGACATAGACGAAGCTTTTCCTCCTACAGACTGGCTTAGAGACAACTCTTTCAACTGGATTTTCACCAAGTTTGTAGATTTAACATTTGTGGAACCTATAATGCCATTGACATGAGGCCCAAGCTTCTGTTTAGGGTCGTAGTTTGACCTCGATGCATTAGGAAGAATTTCGTATAACATCCCAGACTGAGCATATATGAGATCTAATTGTTGGGCCTTAAAAATCGCTTCCTCTTCAGACGTTACCCTGGATGTAGAGACATTCTTCGAAGTATAAGGCAATAAATACTTAAGACACCATTCCAACATGAACTCTAGAGGAATGTAGGATTTGATCAACCTCTTTCGTCTACGCTACTTTTGGATGTGATCCGAGATATGGGTGGCTTTGTCCTAGCAGAGGGACGACATAATTTCTATGAAGGCATCATAACGAACTGATAATTGGAAGTGGTTGAAGAAAACTAAAACCATATGATTAAAACTCCCGTACGTCCCCCCTTGGTAGCTCTATGTACCATTTCGCTGCAACCCCCATGAGGGTGCGTTGAAACAATCTTAAACAAATAGAATCGTCGTTAAGGGATTTGGAAGAGCACCAAAGATGAAAAGTAGTGACGTGATCACCAGGATCCTCACCAGTCTTTCTCTCAAATTTCAAAATATCCAAAGGAAGTTTGGTGGGGCCATGGGGCCATGTCAGGACACGACGCACTAGGTCATTCATTAATTTTGACAATTATGGAAAATTGAGAGTGGCCAGAAAAGGGATATGGGGTTGCGACATCTGGCCCCAAGCTCCCGGGAAAGATTGATGTTGGGGAATCACATCCCACCCAGGGTTATGGTATGCACCATGTCCCTATTCAGGATTGAAAAACCCCCTTCCAAACTGATTCATAAGGGGTTGGCTGGGAACCATTCCAGTGGGAATGTTATAATTCCCAGTTGGAGTAGCTCCGGGTTGGGGGTTTCCCAAAGTATGAAACTGACCTCCCTGGGTGGAAATCCAGAGGATAAAGGTGTATTCGTCATGCCAAGCGTGTTGGTCAGAATCAATGTGGAGGTGATTGGTGTAAAGGACATAACATAAACATGAGCTTGTCTGCCCGTTTTTCCACTCCATCCAGGAGAATTAAGACTAGGATTAGACCTAGGGTGAAAAGTAGGTTGGTTTCCAACCATAGGAGTTGTTTGGGGAATATGAGCACCACAAAATGATAATGGAATATGTGAAGGAGACATGCCCCCAAGTTCAGTACTAGGATTTGTATTCGTCCCTGGAATGGATGACGAAAAATGCAATGTGAGATTCAACATACCATAAGAGAAATGGCTAGAGGCCGTAGGGATGGACTGATTATTGTACCTAGGTGTACCAAAAATAGACCCAAAAGGGTTTTTCATTATAGGTCGAGTAGCAACCATAGGTTGGATAGGAGTGATGACTGGAACCTCCAACACTACAACCATAGTGGTTGAAGAATTAGAAGGAGTTCCATTAAATATGGTAGGTATGGGAGTCAAAGGACTCCCATTATCTTTCTGACTTGACTCAATACTCATACTTGTATGACCACAAGTATGGTAGGTGGAGGTGTGTGTACCATGGTTTATAACTTTACGCCTTTTAGAAGGAAAATACTCAAGATGTGGCGATAACTTCAAAAAACGGCGAGACCTGTGAGGAAGCAGGTCTGGCTCCACAATGACTCAAGACTTGAGATATAAAAACAAATCCTAAGGACAACTAACAATCAAAGAGCACACCAAAATAAACAAAAAGGCCAATATGCACACAAACAGGATAAAGTGGTTGAAAGAGACATCCCTCCCTAAAGTATGTATGCCTCGCCCAAGAGGGGCTTGAGACTCCCTTCAAAAGATTGGAGGTATCATAATCAGTTATAAGGGCCCTCGTGGGATTGACAATGCAATATTTTAGATCCCTCCAAAGAGGTAATCCTACATAAAGGTTGTCATGTGTTGTCGAACCCTTATCTGACTCAGGGTACCTGCAACATAACCTCTGGAAGTAACCTATGTGGCTACCTATGTCAAGCAACTAAAGCCATCATGATATAAGCAATGCATAAGTGAACAGTCGTAAGTCAGGTCCATCATATGGGTAGGGTAACAAAGCCCAAAATCTCAAAAGTACCACCTCTCACAGAGGTAAAGGTACTAGCAAGACCCCCATATACGAATAAATCCCCAAAAGTATCTATGACGCTAAGAAGGTATTGGAGGGATATCTCCGCAACTAACTTTGTGCGACCTTGTGCTTAACTTTGGTGTGAGTGGAGCCTCCTGATGTCACAAATTATAGAATGGATTTCACCACTCCCTTAGTCAGACACATATGTTGAGTTTAATAGCCTTAGAGAACTTTACTCACAAAATCCTATTCCAAGGCTCTAAATCTTAAGCTAGTTTGTGTTGGGTATGTGTTATATTCTTTACACGAGTAGTAGTGTCATGTATTTAGGTGGTTTTTCGACACATGGATTTTACCGATGGTTTTCTATTTCCGGTTAAGGAATCAGGGTTTTGGACTAATCTAGGTCATTGGGTTAGGGTTTTGGATGCTGTTGGCTCCTATATGTATATTGTATTGTAAACAATGTAACACTATGAATGAATATAGAATATGTTGGTTTTCCCGGTTTGGGTTTCCAGGGGAAAAATCATTGTGTAATGTTTGTATTTGCCATTGTATCTTTTCAGTTCTTTTTTGAATATCTGTTTGCAGTAGATATTGTACAAGGTTAGGATTTACATTTGGTATTAGATATTTATTGGCTTCAGGGGGACGCCTTTGTGGTCAAGGGCTTGGATCGAGACTATGATAAGCCTTGTTACAGTGGGAGATCTGCGGTATTGTTTTTCAGGTGAAAAGAAATGGCAATCAATTAGAAGACGGAGATCGAGAATTTTAATGGGAAAAACTTTGAGCTGTGGAAGCTCAAGATGGAATACCTTTTGGTGGACAGAGATCAGTGGATCGCGGTAGATCTAGGTACTCCACCTACAAGAAATTCTGCAGATGACTGGAAAAAGATGGATCATAAGGCAAAGAGCACAATTCAACTATGTCTCTCCGATTCAGTATTACTGAATGTGTCAGAGGAAGCTACAACCAAGGATTTATGGGAAAAGTTGGGGAAGTTGTATCAGTCTAAGTCCCTGGTAAATAAACTATTCCTGAGAAAGAAGCTGTATAACTTGAGGATGAGAGATGGAGACTTGGTGGCAGAGAATTTGAACGCCTTCAATACTGTGGTAAGTCAGTTAGTATCTATTGAGATTAAAATTTGAGATGAAGATAAATGTATCAGTTTGTTTTGTTCTTTACCAGACTCGTGGGATAGTCTGGTTGTGGCCATAGTAGTAATACAACTTCTTTGAAGTTTGAAGAAGTGGTCTCATCCTTATTGTCGGAGGAGATGAGACGAAAGAATATGGAAGGACATAGCACAGACACATTATTTTCAAGAGGATGTTCCTAGGAAAGAAATAGATCTTGTAATACCCCTTTCTTCTTTGCTCAACTACCCAGGGTTACTATAAGACTACTTGGTAGATAACCTAGAATAACTGTAGCGCACCATGGTTCTGTGTAGGTGTTACTACGTGGAATAACACGTTCTCATGAATAGTTAATCACGTGCATTTAAGAAATGAAATACATTCAAGCTCAAAGTAAGCATAAGAGTCATTTTAACATAGATAATCCATGGCAAATACATTAATCCAAATGCACAAAAGAATGCATGATCATTATAATACATAGAGATACAAAACATATTGATAAAATGTGATAAAACATAGTTAGACACTTATCTTGTAACAATGGTGGGATCCACCAACCAAGTGCAGGCCTTCCACGAACCACCCAGCCTTAGACCACACTGCTCATCATCTCAGCAGTGGATCACCCCCGAGCTGGGATTAAGCTCCACCCCGAGGCAAGGAATCCTAGCTAGGCTGGGGTTACAGGGAAAACAACAATTAAAATCTGGAAGGATTCATCCCAAGATGCCACCTTACGCCCACTACTACCAGACTCTCATTCCCCACATGCATGTTCCGCCCGGGAGTATACACCTTCACAAGCACAGTCCATCGGTGCTAACCTCCCTCTCTGGGTCTCGACAATAGGCCGGATCAGGAAGTCTCAGAGCCTGAAGATGGTGCTGGACAATCTCTGGAAGGAACCTCTTCCTACAACATCAACCTCCCTCACCTAGAGAGAGGTCACACATAGGCTCAATTACCACCTGCACTGGACAACAATTCCCGTGAAATCCATCTCTTCATGACCACCACATTCAACTAGGAATACAGACTCAGACCTTCCCGAACAAGCTCCCCAATGGCAGCCAGGTCTTACGGTGTTTATTTTCGGAATTACCTGAGAAGCAATTTTCGCAGGGAATTACACAGACTCTCTCCCCCAGACAGAATGGCAGGTTTCCCCCCCCGGTTTCCCCTCCGCCCCACCCAGGATAGACTCATGCTCTGGTGGTCGGGAATGCGTGACAGACAATCCACACAAGGGTCAACTCAGGTTCGGACGGTTCAGACCGGGGATGTACCAGCTATCCCAAAACAAACACAGATACACGCCCTTTCAGTTTAGAGGATGTACGAGGGTTTTTTCTGCAAGAGTCATACCCCTTCCCTTCTGGAAGTCCGTTAGTCCAATGGAGGAGGAACCCCCAACACGGCTCATCTTGGCCTTTTATTGCATGGCCAGGGTTGACACTTGTCACCCATGCGACTGCATGTGTTCCTGCAACGTGCGTGCCTCCCACCATTTGGAAAATCACATGTCCTTCCAAAAAGGACTTAGGTTAAAACATATAATGCACATCTCTTTTGGAATAATATTAAAATATTATTCCCAAGGTTGAAGCCCCCTAGGCTCAACACTTAGCCCCTTTTCCCACCTTCAGCCCCTAATTCCTTGCCCACTCCGTGGATGCTCAGTCCCCCTTCACTCATTCATCGTGGTCGGTCTGCACCTGGCGGTGTTTATATTTTATTAAATGTTCTACATGATTACATATACAACAACAGGCTCCTGGCCTTCAATACTCAGGCTCCCTGGCCTAACAACACATAAGCCTCCATATTATGAAAACTTGGCTCACCAGCCTATAAAACATAATTACAATTCCTTTCCAAACATGGTTTACAACGGGGCTCGGCCTCGGGGACACTACAATCCCCCTCCCCTTATTTTTGCACTGTCCTCAGTGCAACTTTACACAACATCTGCAAGCCTTTCAAAATTTTCAAAAAGATGTGGGTACTCTGCTTGCATAACCTCTTCATGCTCCCATGTTGCGTCCTCAGGACCGTACCAGGTCCACTGGACCGTTACAAGTTCTATAGCTTGATTCCAGAGCTGTTTTCTTTTCTTGTCCAATATGCGCACATGATGCACTTGCAGGACACCCTCTGGTTCCACCTGAATCACATTCCAATCGATAACATGATTAGCATCAGGTACATATTTCTTATGCAATGAAACATGAAACACATTATGTACATTCATAGATGCAGGTAATTCAAGCATGTATGCAACCGACCCAATCCTTTCCAGGAACTCAAATGGCCCACAAAATCTTGCTGCCAACTTGGCGCAACTTTCGAGTCTCAGGGAACTCCTGTTAGTTTTCACTTTCAGGAAAACATGATCACCCACTTTGAATTCTCTATGGGTTCTGTTACTATCAGCATAACTTTTCTGCCTGTCCTGGGCAACTTTTAGATTATGTTTAATTTTTATCATTTGATCTTCCATCTCTTTGAGCAGTTCAGGCCCAACTACTACTCTGTCAGCTGGATTATTCCATCTCACTGGAGTGTTGCACTTTCTTCCATAAAGCGCTTCGAACGGGCTCATCTTCAATGAAGCATGATACCCATTATTGTAGGCGAATTCTACCAAATGCAGGTAGTCTTCCCACCTTGATGGTTTATCCATCACATACATTCTCAGTATGTATTCCATTACTCTGTTCACTCTCTCTGTCTGTCCATTAGACTCGGGATGATACGCTGTACTAAAGTTCAGATTCGTTCCGAATCCTTTGAACAGTCCTTTCCAGAAATTCGACGTGAATTTCGGGTCCCTATCAGACACAATTGTCTTGGGAATTCCATGCAAGCGTGCAACTTCTTTTAGGAAAATGTCAGCAACATCTGCTGCCCTGTGGGTGGTTTTAAGTTGAATAAAATGGGCATCTTTAGTAAGCTTGTCCACCACCACCATGATTGAATCATGCTGCTTGCTTGTTTTGGGCAATCCTGTGATAAAATCCATTGTTACCACGTCCCATTTTCATTCAGGAATAGGTAAAGGCTACAACAACCCTGCTGGGTGCCTATGCTCCGCCTTAACCTTCTGGCACTCCATACATCTGGCGATGTATTCAACGATTTCTTTCTTCAAACCCAGCCAAAAATAATGGCTTTTGACTGCTGCCACAGTGTTCTGATATCCAGGATGTCTAGCATAAGCCACATTATGCATCTCCTTTAGAATTGCTAGCTTCAATTCTCGGACATTAGGTACATACATTCTGTTTTTATACAGAATTAAACCATTAGTTCCCAAGGTGTAACTATCCTTGCTTTGTGGTCTCTCGCGCTGCTGTAGCTTTGCTACAAGATTTTTGTACTGCAAATCAACATTTGCATCTTCCAAAATTCTATCTTTCATCTCAGTCTAGTACATGCTAATGGCTGTAGCATGTAATTCGTGCGCTTTTTTGCTGAATGCATCAACCACCTTATTTTCTTTCCCTTTGATATGCTTGATGTCAAAGTCATATTCACACAGAAACTCCAGCCATCTGATTTGTCTGGCATTTAAGGTCGGTTGATCAAATAAATACTTCAGACCGTTATGATATGTTCTCAACTCGAATCTCTTGCCTATGAGGTAATGTCTCCATTTCCTCAAGGCGTGGATGATTGCTGCCAGCTCTAAATCATGAGTGGCATAATTCTTCTCATGTTCCTTTAACTGTCGGGATTCATAACAAACTACAAATCCCTCTTGGCTGATAACTCCTCCTAGCCCCTCCTTACATGCATCTGTGCACACTACGTAATCTTTGTTTGGATTTGCAATCTTTAGGATTGGAGCACTAGTTAGCAGCTGCTTCAGTTGCTGGAAGCTGCTCTCACATTCTTCAGTCCAATGGAACTTCTTTCCCTTCCTTTGTAAGGAACTGATATAATGGGCTATCCTTGAGAATCCGGCTATAAACCTCCTATAGTAGCCTGCCAGACCCATAAAAGATCTAACTTTTGCCACACTCCTCGGCACTGGCCATTCTCGAATGGCCTGTACCTTTTCAGGATCCACAACGATCCCTTGTTCAGATATAATATGTCCCAAGTAATGGATTTGCCTTTGGTAAAAAGAGCACTTTCTTAGCTTTGCGTACAACTGGTGTTCTCTCAACACCTGTAACACCATTCTCAGGTGTTGTTCATGTCCTTCCTCTGTCTTGGAATACACCAAGATGTCGTCCAAGAAGACTATGAAAAACTTGTCCAAATAATCTCTGAACACTCCATTCATTAAGCACATGAAAACAATAGGCGCGTTGGACAATCCAAACGGCACCACTGTGAACTCATAATGACCATACCTTGTTCTAAAGGCGGTCTTGCTGATGTCTTCATCCTTTATTCTCACTTGGTGATATCCTGATCGGAGATCTATTTTCAAAAATATTTTCGCATCCTTCAACTGATCAAAAAGATCATCAATCCTTGGTAGAGGATACTTGTTCTTGACAGTGACCTTATTCAACTGTCGAAAATCAATGCACAGCCTCAACGTCCCATCTTTCTTCTTCATGAATAGGACCGGGGCTCCCCACAGTGACACACTAGGGCGAATGTAACCTTTCTTTAGTATCTCTTCGAGCTGCAATTGCAACTCCTTAAGCTCTGGCGTACTCATTCTATAAGGATCTTTCGAAACTGGAGCTATTCGAGGCATCAAATTTATAGAAAAATCGATGTCCCTCCTCGGAGGTAGTCCAGGGACCTCTTGAAATACATCCTTGAACTCCTTGAGTACTTCATGGTCTTCCAGATTCGATACTACATCTTGGGATGCTTCTTCCACCCGAGCTGCAAATAATTGACAGCCTTTCCGGTAACATTTCTTCAGCTGCATGGCTGAGATTTCCCTCACAGCCATGGCTCTGGGAATTCCTTGGACTGTTACCTAATTTCCCTCTTCGTTTAGGCATGTGAACCTCTTGTTACGACAATCCAGAAGGGCATGGTTTTGGTCCAACCATTCCATCCCAATTAAGCAGTCATATGAGCCTAAAGGCAAAATGTTCAGTTTAGCCTTAGTGCTCATTCCTTTCATGTCCATTGAACATGACTTAACCAATTCAGTGACCTTCCTCTTGGTCCCTGTGGCCAACTACACTAACCAAGACTTCTCATATTTTCTCCTCGTTAGATGCAAACTTTCCACCACTCTATGATCTACATAACTATGGCTAGCCCCTGAATCAATTAAAATAACAAGGGGTCGGTTGTTAATCATACCTTCCACTTCAATCATGTGCGATTGAAATTCTGCTTGCTTGTTGTCCAGGGATGCGTAGGTCCTTGGCATTCTGCTGCCCATATCCTCCACTGTTTCATCTTGTTGAACAGTATGTACAGTTCTCACCTTACCATTTTTATGGGGACAATATCTGTACTTGTGGTTTCCTTGACAGCCCCAACACTGAATGGGCGTCAGTCTCTGTCTTTGTGCTCCCTCTTCAGTACTTCTTGGCTCTCTAAACGATGGCTGTCCCTGACGACTGTTTCGGAAAAAGGAAGGCTTGTCTCCCTTCTTCCTCTGTTCTTTCTTAAACCTCTTCTGGTCATCCCAAGCCTTCCGAAAGGTAGGCTTTTCTCTTTGCTGTTCGTATAAGCATTTTGCCCTTCTTATTGTTTCTTCCATAGTCTTAGGATCATCATATTGAATCTTGTCTCCAATGGAAGGTGGCAGTCCACTCAGATACCTCTGAATCTTGACAACCTTGTCTTTGATGAATGGGACATACTTCAGAAGTTCCTGAAAACTTTGTTCATACTCATCAATGGTCATACTGCCCAACTTGAGTTCGAAGAACTCCTTCATCTTTCTGTCATAGTATCTTTTAGTCAAGTATTTCTTCTTGAAATACCTCTTAAATTCCTTCCAAGTGACCTCTTTCTCTCTGATGTGCTGCACTTGCACAAACTGATCCCACCACATGGATGCTTTTCCTTTCAGTTGGTACATTGCAATTCTTCCTTCTGCATGGGCAGAATAATTCTGCAATTGGAAATATTTCTTCATGCCAAGCAACCATGTCTCGGCATGTTCCTCCTTCTTATGTTCTCCATCGAATGTTGGAGGCTTAATCTTGTTCATCTCTCCTTTCAATTCCTCCCTTCCAGATTTCTGATGTTTTCTGGAAGGGGATGGGCTTGAACTACTGTGTGTCTCTCTGTCAGAATGTCCTTGGGAGCGACCAAGATGTCGGCTATCACTCCTCGACCTACTTCTTCTCCCATGGGTTCTGCGACTCTCCGTCGTACTTGAGTCTCTTCCTTTCTCGAGTTTCTTCTCTATTCTTTCCAAAATCTTCAAAATTTTTAACTTTAATGCACCCTGCTGGTCCCTGACTTTCATGAGCTTTCGGCTATCATCTCAGTGAGCCTTGGCCTCTCTTTGAAATCCTTCAAGGATTTTTATTATGTGTTCTTCCTTATCCTTCTCTTTTCCATGCCCATTGGATTTTGATCCTTCGACTCCCAGGTTAACATCCATTCCTTCCCGTTCGTCTTCTATTTCAGGGTTAATCCGCACCTTTCCCCACTCCATACTCGACGTTGGTTAACTGGAGTACTGACCTCCGTTGAACTCTGCACACACACTATGCAATTAAATTCGAGTTTGTCAGGCCATCCAAACTTCACGAACAATATTCAACATTTAAAACTAATACCAACAAGAACAAAAGACATTTCGATTCCAGATGAGTTTTCTGAGCTTCTCGTTCGGCTCTGCAATTTTCATGTTTTTGAAGCTTTCATTTTCGACACTTCGAGATTTCAGAACTTTGGGTTTTTGTACCTCGGGACTTCGGGTTTCGGGTTTCGGAGTCTCGGTACTGGAGAAATCCCATTTAACTCTCCGGGATAGACTCGTGGTTCACATGACCTTCCCTTATATGACCACAGTCATACCTCCTATCGGAGTTTCAGACTTCCCAATGTCCAAATGCACATGTCCTCAGGATTCGCGATTCTTCGAATCGCGACGCGCCCTTCACATGTTAGCCCTCCTGGATTAGCTCCTGGTCCACGTGACCGTAATCAAACCTCTCGTCGGGGTTTCAGGGTTCGGAGTTTCACAATGCATGGAATTCTTGTCCCCACGATTCCCAATTCTCCGAATCTCGACTGGCTGACAGCTGGCCCCCACACAACGGAGCTTTCATCCTTCTCTAATCTGCTGAAAGCTGGCTCCCACTTATCGGGGTTTCACGGTTCGTGATTACAAAATACATAAACACTTTGTAACCAGGATCCCCGATATCCCGATGATCCAAACACCGATCAACAACTTCCTGTCAGTCCTTCCCTAATGGCGCTGATTGCTGCCACGCGTCCTCCTCAAGATGGACGGTTCTGATCGTTCTCGGGACTTTTACCATGAAAATTCCCGACCTCCTTCGTGACTTCGATATCGTGATTCTCAATTTTTCGAAATGGAAAATCTCATGACACGTGTCCTCCGTTTTTTCAGACGGTCTAGATCTATTTCGGAGCTTTCGCCCCTAATCTCTGAGATTTTACCTTCAGACATCTCCCGATAGATCCTACGGCTGACGAGTTTTTCTGGCCAAGATCTGACGGCTCAGACGGTTGCTAACCAATTCAGAATTTCGCATATCATGATTTCCGCATTTCTGTGTATTTCAAAAAGGAATTTTAATTCCTACGCACATTTTTCCAGATCCGACGATCACGAGGGCTCGCCTTGCCTCCCGACCAGATCCTAAGGTTCTAACACCATTGGTGTAGAGACCTGTCTCCCCGTGGCCATAGACCACACCAGATGCGGTTTCACTCGCCGCTATACTTCCTGAGCTCGTAAGCATGGTCAAGTGACTACTTGACACTCCGGAACAAACCAAGGTCCGAAATTGGTTCTCCAGACCCAATTTCCCTTCGCATTCTCGGTCCAAAGACCGCTCCACTGGCCCATCTAGGCTCAGTGTTGAAACCTTGGCTCTGATACCAATTTGTAGCACCCCTTTCTTCTTTGCTCAACTACCCAGGGTTACTATAAGACTACTTGGTGGATAACCCAGAATAACTGTAGCGCACCATGGCTCTGTGTAGGTGTTACTACGCGGAATAACACGTTCTCATGAATAGTTAATCACGTGCATTTAAGCAATGAAATACATTCAAGCTCAGAGTAAGCATAAGAGTCATTTTAACATAAATAATCCATGGCAAATACATTAATCCAAATGCACAACATAATGCATGATCATTATAATACACAAAGATACAAAACATATTGATAAAATGTGATAAAACATAGTTAGACACTTATCTTGTAACAATGGTGGGATTCACCAACCAAGTGCAGGCCTTCCACGAACCACCCAGCCTTAGACCACACTGCTCATCAGCTCAGCAGTGGATCACCCCCGAGTTGGGACTAAGCTCCACCCCAAGGCAAGGAATCCTAGCTAGGTTGGGGTTACAGGGAAAACAACACTTAGAATCTGGAAGGATTCATCCCAGGATGCCACCTTACGCCCACTACTACTAGACTCTCATTCCCCACATGGATGTTCTGCCCGGGAGTATACACCTTCACAAGCACAGTCCATTGGTGCTAAC
Organism: Picea engelmannii; assembly: GCA_009831015.1. Taxonomy (NCBI): domain Eukaryota; kingdom Viridiplantae; phylum Streptophyta; class Pinopsida; order Pinales; family Pinaceae; genus Picea; species Picea engelmannii. The sequence goes on from ML818074.1 coordinate 50,621, forward strand.
CTCCCTCTTTGGGTGTCAACAACAGGCCAGATCAGGAAGTCTCAGAGCCTGAAGCTGGTGCTGGAAAATCTCTGGAAGGAACCTCTTCCTACAACATCAACCTCCCTCACCTAGAGAGAGGTCACACACAGGCTCAATTACCACCTGCACTAGACAACAATTCCAATGCAATCCATCTCTGCATGACCGCCACAGTCAACTAGGAATACAGACTCATACCTTCCCGAACAAGCTCCCCAATGGAAGCCAGGTCTTACGATGTTTATTTTCAGAATTTCCTGAGAAGCAATTTTCGCAGGGAATTACACAGACTCTCTCCCCCCGACAGAATGACAGGTTTTTCCCCCTGGTTTCCCCTCCGCCCCACCCAGGATAGACTCACACTCTGGTGGTCAAGAATGCGTGACAGACAATCCATGCAAGGGTCAACTCAGGTTCGGACGGTTCAGACCGGGGATGTACCGGCTATCCCAGAACAAACACAGATACACACCCTTTCGGTTCAGAGGATGTACGAGGGTTTTTTCTGCAAGAGTCAAACCCCTTCCCTTCTGGTCGTCCATGAGTCCAATGGAGGAGGAACCCCCAACACGTCTCATCTCGACCTTTTATTGCATGGCTAGGGTTGACACTTGTAACCCATGCGACTGCATGCGTTCCTGCAACGTGTGTGCCTCCCACCATTTGGAAAATCACATGTCCTTCCAAAAAGGACTTAGGTTAAAACATATAATGCACATCTCTTTTGGAATAATATTAAAATATTATTTCCAAGGCTTAAGCCCCCTAGGCTCAACACTTAGCCCCTTTTCCCACCTTCAGCCCCTAATTCCTTGCCCACTCTGTGGATGCTCAGTCCCCCTTCATTCATTCATCGTGGTCGGTCTGCACCTGGTGGTGTTTATATTTTATTAAATGTTATGCATGATTACATATACAACAACAGGCTCTTGGCCTTCAATACTCAGGCTCCCTGCCCTAACAACACATAAGCCTCCACCTTATGAAAACTTGGCTCACCAGCCTATAAAACATAATTACAATTCCTTTCCAAACATGGTTTACAACGGGGCTCGGCCTTGGGAACACTACATATCTAATTTCTCAAGTGGGAGATCTAAGTCTAAGGGTAGATCTAAATCTCCTGGAAAGTTTGTAAGGGTATGTTGGAGGTGTGGAAAAGAAGGGCACTACAAGAAGCAATGTAGATCAAAAGTTGAGAAAAAGAAGGGATCTGAAGAATCTTCTTCTACAGAAGAAAATACCTCCAAGGAAGAAGGCAGAGATGTGTACTTGGACTCTTCAAGCACACATTCAGATCATGAGGCATGGTTGATTGACTCTGGTGCATCCTTTCATATGACTCCCCACAGGGAGTGGTTTTGCGAATATGAAAAGTATGATGGAGGTAACGTTTTCTTAGGTAATGATTCGACAACCGGAATCATAGGAAGAGGAAGGGTCAAGTTGAGGCTCATAGATGGAAGGATTAGAACACTACTTGGTGTTCTGCACATCCCAGGTATGGCCAGAAATTTGATTTCTGTAAGCAAAATGGAAGATGCAGGGGTAAAAACAATTTTTTAAAAGAGAACTTGCAGGATGGTTCGAGGAGCAATGGTGTTGATGAAGGGAGTTCAGTTTGGAACTCTGTATAAGATTCTAGGAAACACTATTAGTGATGGGTGTAATAGCTCCATTGTTCCTGATATTGGAGTTGAAGAAGAATGTTAAGGTCCTAACCCGCACATAGGTAGATCAATGTATTCGGATGTAATAAAGGTCAATATTAATGAGACCTTTCAATAAAATAGAATAAGGCGGATGTAAGAAGACCTAATAGAAGCTTCCGCTTCTAGAAGGATCTTC
>ML818074.1:61786-74006 GCA_009831015.1 Picea engelmannii
TGTGAGAGACATGATTGAAGAAAATAAAGTATCACTGATGAAGGTGGACACTTTGAAGAATGTTGCAGACTCATTAACAAAATCTGTGAGCACTGAGAAGTTCTCTTGGTGTAGAGGATCCATGGGCATTGCTGCCCTGGATTTTTGACTATGTAACCCTATAACCAAGTGAAGGCATTGAAATTAGGCCAAACACATTACTATGCACCAATTATAGAATCCCATTTTCCCTTGTCACTCCAGATGGAAACCTTACTCGACTTTTTTTTCCATATATGAAATGTTCACAAAAGTCGACTTCTAAAACACATTCAGGAAAAACTTCGACCATACCTTTGTTGTACATAACTCAAAGTCCCTTTTCTCCAATGTGTCCCATCCTCTTGTGCCATATCCTGGTTGGGTCGACTTTATCATGTCTTTTCAAGTTGGTTTGTACTAACTCATCCCGAGTCGGGTCGAGTTGAGTCGAAGTTGAGTCGACTTCAGGAGAAGTGATAATTTTACATCCACTCAAGTTGAAATTCCCTAATAACTTGTATAGGGTTCCAATCCTAAATCATTTCATTAATACCATCTCACCTCTAACCATCTTGCACAAATCTTTCTGAAACAGAGTGTGTACCCCAACATCACTCATCTTACTGACATATATCAGATTTCTTTCCAAACCTAGAATGTGTAGCACACCTGGAAGGCTTATTTTCCTCCCATCTCGTAGTATCAATTGAAATCTTCCTCATCCGACGATTTTGGTTGTTGAGTCATCCCCCAAGAACACATCACCTCCATCATATTGTTCATACTCACAAAATCATTCTCTATGTTGTGTCATATGATAGGATGCTCCTGAGTCGATCAAATAAACACCTTGATCCAACTATGTACTGGTTGACGCCAGGTACACATCACCTCCCTTATCTGGGGTTTTCTTTCTCTTACTGACTTCCATTGCCATCGACTTACAGTCCTTTTTGTAATGCCCAACTTTACCGCAGTTCCAACATCTTCTTGTCGACTGAACCGAGGATTTAGATGTATCCTTAGACTTAGACTTTCTACCGAAGAATTTTCCTTTATGTCTTTCAACTAGTCGACCACTCACCACTAAATCACGTTTGGTTGGACCTAACAAAGTTACCGACTTAATGAGAACTGTGACCTCAAAATGAGAACTCTGACCCAAAAAACCCATATTTTTGCATAAAAAACATCAAAATCAACCCCCAAATAAAAAAGTGGTGCTACCGGTAGCACCATTTTTTTTTTTAAAGGTCAAAATTAGAACATTTTTCAAACATGGCCTTCAAAACTCAAACATTATCTCAGAAAAACCTTAAAATCAACACCTAAAAAAAAATTATGTTTTTGAATTTTTTTTTCAAAACGTTAAAATTTTAGATAATTTGAAATCATATTTTTAGCAGTTGGTACCATTAAAACCAAAACCTAAAAATAAACCATCAAATTGAAAAGCACTACTACCGATAACACCCATTCTAAAATTGGGTTATGAAAATGACACATTTTTATAAAGTGGTAAAAGAACTCATCATTATTGTAAACAAAATCATAAAATCAACCCTTAAATGCTTACTTTTAAAATATTATTATCACTCAAAGGATAAGGTAATACATAATGCCATGAAAATATCACAATATACTTTAAAAATTCAACGTCACTTTATAATAATTTTTTTACTTTTAATAAAAAAAAGGTAAATACAAGTTACATTGAATGAAACATAAATTATTTCTTAAAAGTATTGTTATATTGTCCATATTCAAAACATATGAGCTAAGCAATTTTATTATATTATCGGGTAAAATCATAAAGATGGATAACACTTTTCTGAGAATCGGGTCTTGTTGGCAACAATAATATAATTTCTATTGTTTATAAGCTGCCTACACAGGGTCTCTAAATTTTCATTACTCGTCATGACCATTATCACTAAACGACACTTGTCCCTTGTCGCTTTTTACATATCGTCCTTTCAATTTTGTTTTCATGACTGTAAGCATGAAATCTCGCAGCTGGAATTAACACTTTGTTTCGATTTTTGATTAAAGGAAAACTGTTCATATGGTCTATTATCGAATTGTCGTATTTTTTCTATGAACATGATTGTTCTCCTTGTTTATGACTCCTTGGTTCTAAACGTGCCTTGGTTACATAAGTGGAAGACCTCCATACATTAATTTTCGATTAATATCAATGGGGTTTTGATTCATAAAACTTTTAATTATTCAATGTTTATTCGATACATTTACCTTTGTAATCAATTCATGAATGTGCGTTCTATGGTTTTCAAATGTTTATGATCCTTATACGTACCCACATGCCAAGGTGTCATATGAAGTACAACGAGATATTACTGCTCTGTATGGCCTCGGGTTTCATGATTTCATTCCCACGCATGGTGATTAACACCTCTGCCTACCGTTTGAACAATCATAGCAATTGTTTTGTGGAAAATTGGGGCTATGGCTCTGTGGTTTTTTATCAAACCCTACCTCCGAGTTCTGTGTTGATTCCCTTCTGTTCACCATGGCTCCAGTGGTAAGGATTGAGCCCAATGCCATCCAAACCTTGTTATCGTATGATAACACCAGGGACGATTTAGAAAGGAACGACCGACGTGTATTCATTGAAAAATTTAAGGGTTTCAATCTGAGAGTTGCCCAAGAGTTCGCATTGACCTTCAACGGTTGCAGAGCAAAGATAGGTGACATGTAGCTAGAGGCGACTGAAGATTTTTTAAGCCAAGCTACGTGTTTACCAACTGTCGAGCAAAAATGGTTCAAGAATGCAAAGGTTGAAGAGGTCCCCTGGTCTTTGATGTTCACCTCACGGAAAATCACTAGTTGCGACCGAGGTATGCCTGTCTCATCTTTAAAACCCAGGTGGCATGATCATCTTGCTATTGTGAAACAGTTCATTACGTGTGAAGGAAGATTTGGGTTAGTTTTCCTTTATCACCTGCGATTGCTTATGAGTTTCATTGACTTCCCGTTGAACATGCCCTACTTCCTCCTTAGAAGTCTGTACAAGATGGGAAAGCAGTTTAAGAGGAAAAAGTTTGATTTTAGCTTATTCCATCATGGTTTAATTAAGATTATCCTTGTGCATCAGTTGCAATTACACAACGATTGTTGGGATGCCTTTGTTTTACGAAATGACTTTGGAAATACTGAATTGGGATAGGTTGATAAACCTGTTATTGTTGAAACCCTCGTGAACAATAAAACCTCTTCTCCACCACTTCTACCCCGTGATCCTATCCCTAATATTGAACACTCGACCTACCCTGATGCTACTCAACCGGACAATCAGCCGGATTTGCACCCAAAGAGTTGCACTAAAATTGTTAAAAAACCCACAGGGAATAAACTAAAGGGCAACGTCCATGTTAATTATAAGAATAAAAGGGCTGGCCGTTTGATTTCACGATGTGATCGAAACAAATCCAAACCCTGTGTAGACACAAAAAACACAATAGAGGTAAGTGAAGACTCGGATTCAGAAATTGAAAGGTTCTTGGCCGAAGAGTATCCATTTTCATATGGACTTTGCATTGACAGACCCTACGATTATGTTAGCAACCTGCCTCCGTGTCTAAAGGATAATCCCTAATTTCTTGGCATTCCATTCTATGATAAACCTACATGTCAAGTGGACGATTCTCCAACTATTAATGCTATCAGTGCCAATGCACAGTCCATACAACCACAGTGTAATGAGTGTCGATCCTGGATCGATAGGTATTATATGGATGTGCCTTTGCTACAGTCCCAACTTAAATCTTTAAAATACCAAGTGGATCTGTTGACAAGCGAGAACAATAGACTCCAATCCATAACTCAAGCAAAGGAGAAACGCCAAAAAACTACGTGATCTGTTATTTTTAAGAATGTAGAGGCAACGACAACAATAGTAAACTCCAAGATTGCTTGATATGTTATAATCCCATGATTTGAGGTATAATCTTTTTCAAGTTTAGCATGATTTTGTCACTCTCAATTTAGGATATACGATTTGTTTGGATATATTGCCTTTTTTATAAAGATCCATTTGTTTTGTTTGTTGAATAAAATATGATTGTAGTTATAATTATAACTAGCTACAAAATCGTAAGATTCTGTAGCCAGTTAGAAAAATTCGAATTGCTTGATTTTACAATTGAAAACGTATCTAAAATCTGCCCATTTTTTATTTGTTAACATGAACCCATGATTTTCAAGGAGATATGAAGCACTGTTGAGATCTTCTAGCCATATGAACTTTGTGTTTTTAGTAAATAGATTAGGTTGTTTGTATTTTGATATCAAGTATAATAAGGGAGGTTGCATCCCCCATATTTTTGGAACATATTTGATATTATCAACATGAAACATTGTGTTCCTGGAACCTATATAAGCATGTTATATTGTAAACATGAGATCATCTCTGCCTGAGGCAAGACTATGGGTTTTTCATTTGGAGACTACAATGAAATATAATACTTGTCACAACTTTAGCTTTTCGGTATTGTGGTTTTATTCAAGTCATGATTATTTCGATTTGTAATTAGATTATGATTGCTTTCGCTGTCGTGGTTTACTACAAATCGGTATGATAAAATTTATATATTATCCATGTTTTATGTTCCAGATTTAACACACAACAATCATTTTGTTCAAACTTGAATTAAGAGATTTATCTTTATCTTTTATTGAACGTTTATACACAAGTTCTCACAGCAGGATTTATGTTAATGTGGCTGCTTGTGAAATTATGAGATCGCTGTGATTGTATCTCTTATATGTTCTATCATTTGAATTCCATCATTACTGCTTCACATTTATGAGAAGCAATTGTAGGATCTGCTGCGGGTTTACCTCATCAGACAGGAATATTGAATTGCTACATACTGAACAAATATTGGATGCGATAATAGGTCAGTTTGTTAGTTTGATTTCATTAGTTTAAATACACAAGTTTCCTGTATCTTCTACTATCTGTTATTTCTGTTTTCAATTAGACAGTTTGATATTCCATTTCTAGAATATAAACAAATTAAATAATAGTTTTACTGTTGTTTAAAAAAACAATTTATATTCGATTTTCATAGATTTAGATTAAAATTCGTATTCTGTACATATTATATATATATATTAGAAATAGAATCAGTTGTATATATTATACATATAATAAGTAGAGTTATTTTATAAATATTAGTCAGTTAAAAAATGTAAATATATATTAGATCTATATATACTTTTCAACGATTGTTTTTAACCAAGATATTGCATTTTCCTTAGTATTGTTTTTTTCACTTTCTTTAGGACTTAGATCGACCAACGGAGCCGCTAAACCCATCGGAGTGGATTAATCCAAACGACTTGGGTTAATTAGAAAACCCCGGACCGAATTCACTCCTCCAGTTGATGAGCAGTCAATTTTGCCCATCAACAAATGGCGCTGGAAGGAGGGCTGATTGACAAGCTGGCCTTGTAGGAGCCTTTAGTTTAAATGTATTCAATTCCCCATGGCTCCCCAAATCACTGTGTTGGAACATGCTTTCAACTTCTCATTACCCGATGTTCCCAACGAGACAGTCTCTCGCTTTTCCAAACTCACCTTTGATGGTGGAGGCAATACATCTGCTAAAGACCACCTTAACAAGTTTTGGTGCAAATGCATCAACCATGACATCTCAGATTTAAGAGTTTTATGCAGACTGTTCGCTTTTACTTTTAGAGGTCGGATTAAACATTGGTTTGAATCCTTTCCAGTCTGTCACATTTTTGATTGGTTTCAATTTGTAGATGAATTTCTGGATTCTTTTGAATTTTTTTATTTCGATCAATTATGTGACGAATTTCATACTTCGCTAATCAACGACGATTCATCTTCGAAAGACTTTTTGACAAGAGTTTATCATATCCTCTGTAAATTTAATCTCGACGACATGTCATTTTCATTAAATCTCTTCTATGATGCTTCCATCCCTTCCATCCAGTCATATTCAATCACGAATGAAGAACCAATTGCAAATCCTATCACTCAACTGCAAGAACAATCTTCTTCGCAAGATGAGAAGAACCCTTCCAACAATGTTGAGCAAGCTAGGGAGGTAGAACCTATTGACTAGGTTCTTAATGACAACCAAGTTAGTTTTTCCTCCGAATCATTGTATTTTCAGTCTTTGACCAGTATGGAAGAAGATTCGTTTCTGGCTCAAGGTGAATATCCTCATTCTTGTAACTCATGCTCTAATCAATATTTAAAATCAGTCATTGAAGAACACTTAAGTTACGAAAATCATCTTGAACGTTCTAATACTCTTATGAAACTAATTAGAGAAGAAGATACGCAACTAGAAGAAGAAACTTTAAACCTTCATCCTCAAAATGCAGTTTGTTCACAGGAAAGACTAGACGTTTGTCACATAAATTTTGAATTATCTATCACACAGAAGGAAAATCCAGATGATCATATTATGCTGAGGAATTCGTCACCAAAACATAGTAAGAGTTTTAAAGAAAGTGAAGAGAAATGTCTTGAGAATACCATTGTTAATTATCGTAGTTCAAGAGATTCTTTTCATGTGCTTATTTCTGATTCCTTTTATCTTTTATATCCTGATCTATTCCTAGACTCTGTTGGACTTGACATCTTACCTACAACATCCTACTCTTTTCCGCCACAATCATATCCTTTCAATATGCTAAATTTTTGTGAAATTAATCCCAAACCTAACATTGATAAAGTTGGATTTGACGCTTCTTCACTTTCATCACTCATATAGGAAAATGACATGTTGCGAGATGATTTTACACAGTTTATTGTTGAAAAAGACAATGCACTATATTTTATGGAGATCAAACATTATTCATTGCATATTCATCCTTTGATTAGCTCGAATCTTAATGTTTATGATTCACATTTTGAAATGATCAATCTCATCAAAAGAAGCATTCAAACCAATGATCTAATTGACGTCACGAATCCTCTTATGATGATTTCCCCATCGATATATTTGCTTCATCAAAGTCATGGTTTGCATCCTCATTTTTGTGATAATTTCTTAGGATGGCTTGAATATTCATATATAATTTTTTTTCATAATAAAGATAAAGTTGTGCTTGCTTTATTTTTACCTAAGTATCTTGGAAGTAGGCATGACATATTTCTTTTAGATCCTCCATGTGAAGAAATTATTGAACACTTAGAGAGTTGTCAGGAGGATGGGGCATTTCAGCCTTGGCTGATGGTTATTTCATTTCCTCGTAATCTTGACAATTTGTTTAAACTTACTTACACTCGCCCATGCCATTATGACCCTTATCACGAAAAATTGTGCAATGGCTGGAGGATTTGTACAACAAGAATATTCAAGGGAATGGTAAGATCATGCTTACTTTGTTTTTAGATAATGACTATGAAGGTAAGTATGATATGTTTCTGTCATTTTTTGATATATTATCATTCTTATTAGTAATGTTTGATTTTGTTTCCATTGTAGGATTGGAGTTACTCCGATGGCTACATTGGAAGCATGACTTCACGTAGTATTCTGATATGTTTAGTAGTTAGGGTAGGGTTAGGAATAGGTTTTCTTTCAGTTTTATTCCTCACTATTTCTCTTTGTAATAATGAAGTCATGAACGCAAGTGGGCGCACCACGAGAACCATAATACGACTGTTATCAGGGAAGTCCGCTTGATCCTTTTCTCTTTGCTTTTAGTTGAATATTTATTTTCAAAAACGCAGTATCGTCCTGAAAATATTAAATGGAAAGTAAAGAGATAAATAAATCTGAAGCACCCCTGACCCAAGGTACCACGAGTAAGACTGCTTTCACATCAATCTGGGTGTTTCTTTTTTCTTTTGGTTTCCCAAGGGATTTTTTTTCGCATGATGCTTTCAGATACATCTTTTGTAAATATTTTCTGTTTTGGTTTCCTTGCTCTTTGTTTTTGTTTTCATTTTTTCTTATCGTTCTTTCTTTTTGAAACACATGCCTGCATCATGGGCCAACTCAGATGGAGAGAACAAAAAATTTTCCTTCAGAAATAACTGCTGAAAGTTGTTTAAACATCATTTGTGATATTTTTCTGAGTTTGCAGCCATGTTAAAGATAACTTGTTGTTTGAAAAGCGTTTCTTGATTTCAATTTGCAACTAAAGGTACTCACGATCATCCATAAAAATTATTTTTACGCTGTCCTCTTCCTTAAGAGAACAACTCAGAGATGTCTCCCTGCTCTTGAAAGTCAGTTTTATTAACAAACGTTTCTAGATCTTAATGAAGGACAACTAAGAAATTTATTCAAGGTCTGTAACTTACTAAGATGTGTCCAAAAACCAAGATTTTCAGCGTCACCCCGCTCTATTAATTTTTTTTTAAAACTAAATAAAACTTCAGAGAGCTGTGGGAAGTTCTTGTAAACCCGTTGAGATACTGAACAGGTCTGCTGGCAGTGGGTAAATGCATGCATGACGCCAAGATAACTTCACCGGGGTATTGAACATGCCCACTGGCAGCGAAGCAATGTCAGGTATATGAAAATTATCAGATATTTATTCTTTTTTACCTTAAATGTCCTTCGTTCTAATCTGGAACTACTTGGTAGGATACAAATATCAGAGTGGGTTAATTGACATCTCTGTCGAGGCTATGGACGCCTGCTGGCAGCAACGACCTTGTCAACATTATTGGAGATTTTAACTTTAATATCGTGACTCTCTTCTGTTAAGATTGTTGTCAGTTTTCATCTCTTTAAAATAATAGTAATATGAAACTGGAATGCATTATAATTGTTTACGATGTTCAGACAACTTTTTGGTTGTTTTCGATTTGAATTTTCTTTCTGATTATCCTAATTTGAACTCGTTCATTTGGCAGAGATAACTTCTTCTCCCAGCATGTCGCCATTGTTGGCAACAATAATATAATTTCTATTGTTTATAAGCTGCCTACACAGGGTCTCTAAATTTTAATTACTCATCATGACCATTATCAGTAAACGACACTTGTCACTTGTTTCTTTTTACATACCGTCCTTTCGATTTTGTTTTCATGACTGTAAGCATGAAAACTCGCAGCTGGAATTGACACTTTGATTCGATTTTTGATTAAAGGAAAACTGTTCATATGGTCTATTATCGAATTGTCGTACTTTTGCTATGAACATGATTGTTCTCCTTGTTTACAACTCCTTGGTTCTAAACGTGCCTTGGTTACATAAGTGGAAGACCTCTATACATTAATTTTCGATTAATATCAATGGGGTTTTGATTCATAAAACTTTTAATTATTCAATGTTTATTCGATACATTTACCTTTGTAATCAATTCATGAATGTGCGTTCTATGGTTTTCAAGTGTTTATGATCCTTATACGTACCCACATGCCAAGGTGTCATATGAAGTACAACGAGATATTACTGCTCTGTATGGCCTCGGGTTTCATGATTTCATTCCCATGCATGGTGATTAACACCTTTGCCTACCATTTGAACAGTCATAGCAATTGTTTTGTGGAAACTTGGGGCTATGGCTTTGTGGTCTTTTATCAAACCCTACCTCCGAGTTCTGTGTTGATTCCCTTCTGTTCGCCATGGCTCCAGTGGTAAGGATTGAGCCCAATGGCATCCAAACCTTGTTATCGTATGATAACGCCAGGGACGATTTAGAAAGGAACGTCTGGCGTGTATTCATTGAAAAATTTAAGGTTTTCAATTTGAGAGTTGCCCAAGAGTTCTCATTGACCTTCGACGGTTGCAGAGAAAAGATAGGTGACGTGAAGCTAGAGGTGACTGAAGATTTTTTAAGCCAAGCTATGGGTTTACCAGTTGTCGGGCAAAAATGGTTCAAGAACGCAAAGGTTGAAGAGGTCCCCTGGTCTTTGATGTTCACCTCATGGAAAATCACTAGTTGTGACTGAGGCATGCCTCTCTCATCTTTAAAACCCATGTGGCATGATCTTCTTTCTATTGTTAAACAATTCATTACGTGTGAAGGAAGATTTGGGTTAGTTTTCCTGTATCACCTGCGATTGCTTATGAGTTTCATTGACTTCCCATTGAACATGCCCCACTTCCTCCATAGAAGTCTGTACAAGATGGGAAAGCGGTTTAGGAGGCAAAAGTCTGATTCTAGCTTATTCCATCATGGTTTAATTAAGATTATCATTGTGCATCAGTTGCAATTACACAATGATTGTTGGGATGCCTTTGTTTTATGAAATGACTTTGGCAATAGTGAATTGGGATAGGTTGATAAACCTGTTATTGTTGAAACCCTTGTGAACACTACAACCTCTTCTTCACCACTTCTACCCTATGATCCTGTCCCTAATATTGAACCCTCGACCTACCCTGATGGAACTCAACTGGACAATCAGCCGGATTCGCACCCAAAGAGTTGCACTAAAATTGTTAAGAAACCCACAGGGAAGAAACTAACGGGCATCGTCGATGTTAATTATAAGAATAAAAGGGCTGGCCGTTTTATTTCACGATGTGCTCGAAACAAATCCAAACCCTATGCAGACACAAAAAACACAATAGAGGTAAGTGAAGACTCGGATTCGGAAATTGAAAGGTTCTTGGCTGAAGAGTATCCATTTTCATATGGAATTTTCCCTGACAGACCCTACGATTATGTTAGCAACCTGCCTCTGTGTCTAAAGGATAATCCCGAATTTCCTGGCATTCCATTCTGTGATAAACCTACATGTCAAGTGGACGATTCTCCAACTATTAATGCTATCAGTGCCAATGCACAGTCCATACAACCACAATGTAATGAGTGTCGATCCTGGATTGATAAGTATTATATGGATTTGCCTTTGCTACAGTCCCAACTTAAATCTTTAAAAGACCAAGTGGATATGTTGACAAGCAATAACAGTAGACTCCAATCCATAACTCAAGAAAAGGAGAAATGCCAAAAAACTATGGGATTTGTTATTTTTAAGAATGTAGAGGCAGCGACAACAATAGTAAACTCCAAGATTGCTTGAGATGGTATAATCCCATGATTTGAGTTATAATCTTTTTCAAGTTTAGCATGATTTTGTCACTCTCAATTTAGGATATACGATTTGTTTGGATAGATTGCCTTTCTTATAAAGATCAATTTGTTTTGTTTGTTGAATAAAATATGATTGTAGTTATAATTATAACTAGCTACAAAATCGTAAGATTCTGTAGCCAGTTAGAAAAATTCGAATTGCTTGATTTTACAATTGAAAACGTATAAAAAATTTGCCCATTTTTTATTTGTTAACAGGAACCCATGATTTTCAAGGAGATATGAAGCACTGTTGAGATCTTCCAGCCATGTGAACTTTGTGTTTTTAGTAAATAGATTAGGTTGTTTGTATTTTGATATCAAGTATAATAAGGGAGGTTGCATCCCCCATATTTTTGGAACATATTTGATATTATCAACAAAAAACATTGTGTTCCTGGAACCTATATAAGCATGTTATTTTGTAAACATGAGATCATCACTGCCTGGGGAAAGACTATGGGTTTTTCATTTGCAGACTTGAATGAAATATAATACTTGTCACAACTTTATCTTTTTGGTATTGTGGTTTTATTCAAGTCATGATTATTTCAATTTGTAATTAGATTATGATTGCTTTCGCTGTCGTGGTTTACTACAAATCGGTATGATAAAATTTATATATTATCCATGTTTTATGTTCCATATTTAACACACAACAATCATTTTGTTCAAACTTGAATTCTGAGATTTATCTTTATGTTTTATTGAACGCTTATACACAAGTTCTTACATCAGGATTTATCTTAATGTGGCTGCTTGTGAAATTATGAGATTGCTGTGATTGTATCTCTTATATGTTCTATCATTCGAATTCCATCATTACTGCTTCACATTTATGAGAAGCAAATGTAGGATCTGCTGCGGGTTTACCTCATCAGACAGGAAGATTGAATTGCTAGATTTTGAACAAATATTGGATGCGATAACAGGTCAGTTTGTTAGTTTGATTTCATTAGTTTAAATACACAAGTTTCCTGTATCTTCTACTATCTGTTATTTCTGCTTTCAATTAGACAGTTTGATATTCCATTTCTATAATATAAACAGATTAAATAATAGTTTTACTGTTGTTTAAAAAAATCAATTTATATTCGATTTTCGCGGATTTAGATTAAAATTCGTATTCTATACATATTATATTATATTATATTAT
>ML818075.1:0-18556 GCA_009831015.1 Picea engelmannii
GAAATGCAAACATCTATAATAATGGCTTAAACATTAACAAAATTCATTGTCCTTCATCTCATTATTCCTCAAATAAGCATGGGTTCTCTCACTCCGCAAAGCGTCTTCCCGTGAGGGATTTCACGATAAGGGGATCACTTTGGATTTCATCCATTTTTAATTCTTATCAACCATGACAAGACAATAATGAGTCATATTTACATCAAAAAATCTTGGGTCCATTACCCAAACCTTGTTCTGCGAGGCTTTCTTCAAGGGTTGACATAAATGACAACCAACCTTAATCAACAATCTCCCCCTTTGGCATTGTTGTCAACACTCTGAAACAATATTGAAATCATATCACTCGTGCTTCCCCTAGAACCATGCCTCTGTCCTCTATATCTTATAAATATGCTCCCCCTGGAACCATGCCTCTGTCCTTTGCCTCTGTCCTCTGCCTCTGATAAATCTCTCCCCCTTTGTCATCAATGGTAAAGGTATATTTTCATCCAGGGTTGCTCCCCCTGACTGAACTGTCCTCTTATGGTGCTTCCTCATGTAAATCTAAGACATATAAGATAAACATTCAAGAAACATTCATTTTGGAGTAGAAATAACTCCAAGTCTCTAGCGAAGATATTGAAAGGATTCCCGTGGAAGTGGTTTTGTGAATATGTATGGCACTTGTTATTTTGTGCCCACATACTCAACTCTGATGTTCTTTTCTACAACTTGCTCCCGTAGAAAGTGATACTTGATTGGAATGTTCTTCGTCTTGGAGTGCATCACTAGGTTCTTCGAGATACCGATGGCGCTTGTATTATCACAATAGATTGGAATGGGCTCATCATACTCAACTTGTATATCTGTCAGATTTTGTTTCATCTAAAGAACCTGTGTACAACATGATGTTGTTGCAATATACTCTGTCTCGGTTGCAGATAAATATATTGATGATTGTTTCTTTCTTAGCCATGATACTAAACACTCACCCAAGTATAACGCTGCTCCACTGGTGCTTTTTCAGTCATCAATACAACCTTCCTAATCTGTATCTATGTAGGCAATAAGTGATAGATCCTTTCCTTTTGGATACCATAATCCAAACTCTTCTAATCCTTTGAGATATCTAAAAATCCTCTTTACTGCTAATACATGTGATTTCTTTCGTGCTGCTTGAAATCGTGCCACCTGTCCAAGTGCCTACATTACATATGGTCTAGATGTTGTCACATATAGTAGGCTGCCAATCATTGACCTGTATTGCCTCTAATCTGTAGACTTTGAATCATCATCTTTTCTCAACTTGCAATTGGTTGGCATGGGAGTGATAACTAGTTTGCAATCTTCCATACTGAACCTTTTTAGCATTTCTCTGATATACTTGATTTGAGAAATAAAAATTCCTTGGTTGTTTTGACATATCTGAAGTCCCAAAAAAAAGGATAGTTCTCCAAGTAACGACATTTCAAACTCATTCTGCATATCTTTTACAAATTTCTGTCTTAACCTGTCATCATCACTACAAAAAATAATATCATCAATATCAACTTCAATTAATAAAATATTACCTTGACTTACCTTGATGTAGAGGTTGTTGTCTGCACTTCCTTTTCTGAACCCTTCCTGTTGCAGATACTTATCCAGTCTAGAGTACCATGCTCTACGGGCTTGTTTTAGACCATACAAGGCCTTTTTTAATTAACACACATAATCTGCGTTCTCTGACAACTGAAATCCTTCTGGTTGTTCAATGTAGACTTCTTCTTCAAGTTCCCCATTTAGAAAAAACTGATTTTACGTCCATCTGATATACTTTAACATATGTGGAACATGCATAGGCTAAAAGCAAATGGATTGCTTCCATTCTGGCAACTGGGGAAAATGTCTCTTCAAATTCAATTCCTTCAATCTGTGCATATTCTTTGCATACCAATCTAGCTTTGCTCCTTGTAACTTTTCCATATTCATTTAATTTATTCTTGAAAACCCATTTTGTGTCGATTACATTCTTATTCTTTGGTCTTGGAACCAATTCCCAAGTGTCATTTTTCTCTATTTGATCCAATTGTTCATCCATGGCCTTATTCTAAAATCCAACCTTGTTGGCTTCTTCAAAACAGTTTGGTTCAATTGTAGATAAGAGTGCTAGGTGTGTTTGTTCCGGTGAATAGATTTTTCTTCTAGTCTCAAATCCTCCATCTTTGTTTCCAATAATTTGATCTGAAGGATGATTCTTCTATACTCGTTTTCTAGGTGTTTTTAGAGATACTTGTGGAACTTGCTCTTCTGTTTCTGTCGGATTCTCTTCATCTTCCTCTTCTACTTCCTCTTCTGCTTCTTCTTCGAAAAGTTGTTCCATTGATTTGTTTTCTTCTTCCTTTGATTCTAGTTTGCATGTTTCATCAATTGTTACGTTGATGCTTTCCACAACTTTGTTCAATCTTAGATTGTAACACTTGTATGCTTTCCTTGTACTTGATTAACCAACAAGTACTCCTTTGTCCACACGAGAGTCAAACTTTCGAATTCTACCATCTTCTCTTTTGATGTAGCATTTGCTTCCAAAAACTCTGAAGTGCTTCACATTTTCTAGTCTTCCTTTCCATAGCTCGTAGGGAGTTTTATTAGTGTTGTTTCTGAGCATTACTCTGTTTTTGAATGTGAATTGTTGTATGCACTGCCTATGTCCAAAATATATCTGTCAATTTGGAATACATTAGCATTGTTCGAGCCATTTCCTGTACTGTCCTATTCTTTCTTTCAACAACTCCATTCTGTTGAGGTGTCCTAGCAACGAAGAATTGCCTTTTTATTCCATGATTGTTGTAGTAGTCCATAAATTCCTTTGAAGTGAACTCTCCTCTATTATCATATCTCAAGCATTTGATTCTTGAATCCATCTCATTTTCAACCATTTTCTTGTAGATCTTGAAGTTTTCAAAAGCTTCTGACTTGTTCTTGAGAAAGAAAACTACCCTCATTCTTGTATAATCATTAACTAATAACATAAAGTATCTCTCACCTTTTAAGCCCTTTGTTGTAGTTGGTCCAACTAGATTAGTATGCACAATTTCCAGTGGTCTTCTAGTTGAATATTCCTTTGATTTGAACCTGGTCTTTGTTTGCTTTCCTTGTTGACAATGATTGCATAAAGTGTTGGTTGGTTTCATGATCTGGGGAATTTCTCTGACTGCTTCTCTTTTGATGACTTTGACAAGCTTATCAAAATGCACGTGACCCATTCTTTTGTGCCATAGCCAACTTTCATCTTCTTTTCCTAGACAACACTTTTCATTTCCAATTTCACTTAATAGATATATGTTGTTTGAAGTTCTAACAGTTGTACCGACCAATTTCCCTGAGCCTTCTCTTCTTATCTCACACTTTTTGAATCGAAAGTAAGTTTATGACCTTGGTCACACATTTGACTCACACTTAGAATACTATGTTTCATATCTTCTCCCAGTAGAACATATTTTACCTTTTCATTCTTATTCCCAATTCGTATTGTGCCTTCTCCAATGATTTTGGCTGAATTATCATTTCCGAAGGAGACTGATCCATTTCTTTCCTTTTACAATGTAAGAAAATTGTCTCTATCACCTTTCATGTGTTTTGAACACCCACTATCAATATACCAACCATGTTTCTTCTGCTTAGCTTGTAGAGCGACTGTGCATTCTTCATTGCTATACTGATCTTGCTTTCTTATCCATGTCGTTTTCTGAGGTTCTTGTCTGTGACTATTGTTATTCTGTTGAGGTTCTTTAGGAGGGACTTTCATTCTGCAATCTTTGGCCATGTGTCCAAAATTGTTACATTTGTAATATTCCACTTCAGTGCTCAAATATTCAAACATGTTGTAACTTCTTCTTTGTGTTTCACTAGGTCTTATTGAATAACCCCTTTGTGTATGACTCTCAAAGTTGTTATTGTTCATGTTGTTAGCTCTGCAATTCACAGCTTTATGTCCAAAATTAATTATTACATGCATAACATAAACCAAAAAATATATTTTGATACCTGGGAGTTGAAGATATTTTGAAAGGAGGTGCTCTTATGAATCCTTCTTCTTCTTGAGGCCTATATGTTTGTTGTTGATTCTGAAATCTGAATCTTCTCGGTGGAGTAGTGTCCCTGTAATCTTCCTTGTATATCTTCATCTCCCCTTTGATTGTTTCTGAATAGGTTTTTGGATTTGCTTCTTACTCTGTTGTTTTGGAGCTTGATCCCTTTTTTGTCTGATTGTATCCAAGTCCAGACTTGTCAAGATGAGATTTTTTGACTGCTGATAATGTCATCCAGAACTTTTGAGCTATTCTACATATTTTTCTTTTAAATATCCTTTCTTAGTGTGACAATCTTTGCTTCCAAGTTTCCAGTGATCTTGTCTTTTTCTTCTAGTTGTTCTTTGAGTGATTCTTCAATTCTTTTATCTTCTTCTATTTGAACCTTCAATTTTGTGATCATTTGTTCTAGTTCTCGAGTGTCCTTTTTATTGTCTAGTTTTTCTTGTTTTTCTTCTTTTCTCTTTTGATAACTTCTATGGCACACATTAATTCTTCTCGATAGTCAACTTCTGTCTCTTCAATTTTGTCTTTGACTTCTTCATATCCTTCTTCGTCTTCTTCATATTCTTCTTCGGAGTCTTCTTTGTCAGAATCTTTTACTACCATGAATATAACTCTTCCTGTCTCACTGTCACTAATTTCATCTTCATCTGATGATGAGATGTCTTCTTTGATGCATAAGCTCTTCTTGAAATATTTCTTTGTAGTTCTTTTGCCTTTATATGTGTGTTTCCCTTTTGAGTAACCTTCATCATTTCTCTTTTTCTTATGAGGACATTTGTTAGCAAAATGACCAATACCATCACAATTAAAACAAATTAAAGGAAGCTTACCTCTATACCTACCGTTGGTTCCCTTGCTCAGTATTTTGACAAAGTTGGCCACTTCTTCATCATCTTCTTAGACGTCACTGTTGCTGCTATAATCTTCTTGTTCCTTTTTCTTTTGTTTTGATCTTTTGGATGCTTTGAAGGCTGCTTCTTCTACATCTGGATTTTCCTGTTCAGTTCTCATTTAATATGCTTTGAGGATTCCATGCAGTTCGTCCATGCTTGCAGAGTTTATATCCGATCTTTCTTCTAGTGTTGATATCTTAGGGTTGAATCTCATAGGAAGAGATATTAGTACCTTTTGAGCAATCACATATTCTTCAATTTTTTCTCCCAATCCTATGATTGCATTCACTATTTCATCGACAAGTAAGAAGTAGGTTGCGATATCTTCATCTTCCTTCATTTTTAGTTGTTTGAATTGACCTCTATAAGTTTGAAGCTTTGCTGCTTTGACTTTTGTATCTCATTCATAAATATTTTGAATCATGTCCCAAATATCTTTAGCAGATTTACAGTGTGCAACTTTGGTGAATACCGTATCACTGATACCATTCAAAAGTGCATTTGTGGCTTTCAAATTATTCTGACCAAGTTTCATTTCTTTGTCATTTGTTGCTGGAACTGTTGGTACTTTGTATCCATCTACAATTGATTGCCAAATTTCGAATCCCTGTGCTTGTATATATGTCTTCATCCTTATGCTCCAAAAAGAACACTTTTGTCCATCAAACTGTGGTATTCCATTTTAATATGAGTTGGTACTCTCCATGATCTATCTTTCAGTGGCTAAATTGATTTCTGAAGGAACTTGCTCTGATACCAATTGTTAGATTACTGAGAGGGGGGTGAATTAGTAATAGCATAATTATAATCGTTTTTCTCCAAATAATCCAAGTGTTATATCAATGTAGAATTATTATCCAATAATGAGAAATAATAAATGAACAATCACACACATACACAGTACACCGATGTTTTATGTGGAAACTCAAATCGGGAGAAAACCACATAATTTTTTTTCTTATATTTCTTGAAGAATTACATTCATTAGAAGCACCGACTTCCTTTGTTTTCCAGTTGCAACTGGAAGGAGGCTCCAAACCTCTAGTTTTTCAGGCTACAACCTGAGGGAAGCTCCAACTCCCCAATTCTCTGGCTACAACTAGAAGGAGGCTACAACCCCCTATGTTCTCTGGATACAACCAGAAGGTGGCTACAACCACTTGTCCTCGCCCCATCCAACTGCCCTGAAGTAGAAGTAGAATGATGGAACCATTGTCAACCTGTCATTATTGTACAATTGTATCAACCTATACCACTAACCTATATCCAATCTATACAATTTCCATGTAATCAATCTATACCTGAACTGAACATGTATCTACAAAAATTACAACAAATACGTGAACTGTAGTGTTGCAGCCCGCATATGTACATGCCCTATCTGTTATGCAGCCCGCGTATGTGCGCTACCAAACTGTTATGCAACCTGTGTATGCCTTCTTAAAACTAGGGTTTACTTTTCTTGAAAACTTTTGACATTCTATAACTTCTTTCACATAGATCTGTAACCTGTCACTGTATCCAGAATGTAACTGTACCTTGTGCATGCATCCTCATATATAACCTTTACTCAGGGAAAATATGTCTCTCTCTATTCATGTGTCATATAGGTATGTGTAATCATGAATAGGTATAATATCCCTCACATGATCTTAGTCATCAACCCCTTTCTGATATTTAGTCTCTCAATACATCAACTACAACACAAATACAAGCTCTCAACCATGTACCATAAAACCCTTATCTATATGTCAATAAATACAAGCTGTGCCTCACAAGAAGTATCAATGATGAAAATACCAACACTGTAATTCTGTAGTTCTGACTTATGCAGAAGATCACATGTAGCCACTAGTCTTTCTAGGGAGAATCCTCAATTTCCATTGCCATTCTTCATGCATACATCAAAATCCAACTATTCATAGAAATAAGACATACATTTTGAACCAATGGATAGATCTGATGTATCTGAGCACTTTAGACCTTCCTGGGAACTTGATCTCAGAATCTAGAACCTCTGCATATTCATCTTCTCAAGTCTCCATGACTTTGTCAGCATGTACACTCACTATAAACAAACAACTCGCATATACGCAACCTATACACAGACAACCCACATGGATCTGATGTATTGTACACACCCTATACACAGACAAATCACATATACACACCGTATACACAGACAGCCCGCGTATGCACCAGAAAACAGGTTTTTCTATAAATCCAAGAATTTCGCCGTCAATCCTTGATGCTACCACAGACATTCGCCACTTCAGATGTATCCACAAGTATTTACAAGAAGCTTTACACAAGAAAATAGATATAGAATATGTACAAGTGTGTATTTTATGAGTGAGCTTTGTCTCTTATTTATATCTTCATGTAACCTTACACTTTCCTTATTTTAGGGCTTCTTCATTTAAAATAATTTATTTTTGCAAAGTACTTTGACTCTTGGCGGATTCTATAAGACTCCTAAGGGTTCTCGAACTTCATATGGTCATAACTCTCTAACCGTGAGGAGTTATGTGACGCTCCACATACCACCGGAAATGGCATGAAAAGAACTATCCATATAGGATAGTTTCACTCACAAACTCATTGTCCTTAATCTAATTTTTCCTCAAATAATCATGGTTTCTATCACTTCACAAAGCGTCTTCCCGTGAGGGATTTCACCATAAGGGGACCACTTTGGACTTCATCCATTTTTACTTCTTATCAACCATGAAAAGACAATAATGAGTCATATTTACATCAAACAATCTTAGGTCCATTACCCAAACCTTGTGTTACAGGGATTTCTTCAAGGGTTGACATCAATGACAACCAACCTTAATCAACAAATTTTAACGTGTTTAACTTGATAGGGATAATAAAAAATCGTTTATGTAAACATAAAGATTAACCTATGTAGTTGTTCATATCAACTTCTTAGTAAGATAATTAATGTTATATAAATTATGATACATATCATCTTGATGTAAACATAAAGGGTAACATATGTAGTTGTTCATATCAACTTCTTAGTAAGTTAATTAATGTTATATAAATTATGATACATATGATTTTTATTTAAATGTATTTCAAATCAATCAAATGGTATATATTTAATTTATATAATATTATTTTTAAATGTATTTCAAATCAATTAAATGGAATATATGTTGGATTATTGAGAGGGGGTGAATTAGTAATAGTGTAATTATAATAATTTTTCTCCAAATAATTTAAGTGTTATATCAATGTAGAATTATTATCCAATAATGAGCAATAAGAAATGAACATTCACACACATACACAATACACCAGTGTTTTACGTGGAAACCCAAATCGGGAGAAAACCACATAATGTTTTTTCTTATATGTCTTGAAGAATTACATTCATTGCAGGCACAAACTTCCTTTGTTTTCCAGCTGCAACTAGAAGGAGGATCCAACCCCCTAGTTTCTCAAGCTACAACCTGAGGGAAGCTCCAACTCCCCAATTCTGTGGCTACAACCAGAAGGAGGCTACAACCCCCTATGTTCTCTGGCTACAACCATGTGTCCTCGCCTCTTCCAACCGCCCTAAAGTAGAAGTAGAATGATGGAACCATTGTTAACCTGTCACTGTATCAACCTGTACCACTGACTTGTATCCAATCTGTACAACTACCCTGTAATCAATCTATACCTGAACTGAACATGTATCTACAAAAATTACAACAAATACACGACCTGTAGTGTTGCAGCCCATGTATGTACGCACCCTATCTATTATGCAGCCCACGTATGTATGCTACCAAACTGTTATGCAGCCTGTGTATGCCTTCTTAAAACTAGGGTTTCCTTTTCTTGAAAACTTATGACATTTTGTAACTTCTTTCACATAGATATGTAACCTGTCATTGTATCCAGACTGTAATTGTACCCTGTGCATGCATCCTCATAAATAACCTTTACTCAAGAAAAACATGTCTCTCTCTAGACATGTGTCATATAGGTATGTGTAATCATGAACATGTATAATATCTCTCACATGATCTTAGTCATCAACCCCTTTCTGATATTCAATCTCTCAATACATCAACTACTACACAAATGAAATCTCTCAACCATGTACCATAAAAACCCTTATCCATATGCCAAGAAATACAAAATGTTCCTCACAAGAAGTATCACTGATGAACATACCAGCACTGTAATTCTATAGATCTGACTTATGTAGAAGATCACATGTACCCACTAGTCTTTCTAGGGAGAATCCTCAAATCTCCATTTTCATTCCTCATGCATACATCAAAATCCAACTATTCATAGAAATAAGACATACATTTTGAACCAATGGATGCATCTGATGTATCTGATCACTTTAGACCTTCCTAGGAGCTTGATCTCATAATCTAGAACCTCCGCATATTCATCTTCTCAAGTTTCCATGAATTTGTTAGCATGTACGCTCCCCATACATAGACAACCCGTGTATATGCACCCTATACACAGACAACCCACATGGATCTAATGTACTGTATGCACCCTATACACAGATAGCTCACATATATGCACCCTATACATAGACAACTCGTGTACGCACTAGAAAATAAGGTTTTCTGTAAATCCGAGAATTTCATCGTCAACCCATCATGCTACCTCAGACATTCGCCGCTTCAGATGTATCCACAAGTATTTACAAGAATCTTTACACAAGAAAATAGATATACAATATGTACAGGTGTGTATTTTATGAGTGAGCTTTGTCTCTTATTTATATCTTCATGTAGCCTTACACTTTCCTTATTTTAGGGCTTCTTCATTTAAAATAATTTCTTTTTGCAAAACACTTTGACTCTTGGGGGCTTCTATAAGACTCCTGAAGGTTCCTCAATTTCATATGGTCATAACTCTCTAACCATGAGGAGTTATGTGACGTTCCCCATACTACCATAAATAGAATGATAAGCACTATCCATATAGGATAGTTTCACTCACAAATTTGTTGAAATTATGTAACTGCAAAGAGTATTCTTATTATTATTGATATATTATTCATAGGATCAAACCCCATTATGGATTGATCATGTCATTTATTGTAATAGGACCAAATCCCCTTTTGCGGATTGGTAAAAAGACAATTGTAATATGCAGAATAAGAAGTCGGCCCCAACAGATATTAAAGAGGCCCAGAAATATAATAAAGGTGGGTTTACCCACCCAGTTTGAGAAGTCGGCCATGTCAATGAAGAGACACTTCACACGTGCCAGACTTGTATAAATAAAGGAAGCTAAGCGCCTCACTTAGACACAACTCACTTGCAAAGTTTGAGAGACAAGTTCTGATCTGCTACTGGAGAAGAAGGAGAGAGAGAGGCACATATCTGGGAGTGGAATTTATGTATTAGTTTAAGATATCTCTTGGCATTGTATTGGCTATCTATATTAAGGAAGTTTTGCTGGGTTTTCTTCCCCTAGAGGGTTTCCCAGGATAAATGTTGTGTCTCTTGTGATTGTGTATTTCTCAGTGATCTTGGATTATGCTATTGTTATCTAATGAAATGAAAATATCTATAATAATGGCTTAAACATTAACATGGTATCAGAGCCAAGTTGAAGGAAGCATCTTTCATAAGAGAAAAACGTCATTGTTACCATACATGAAAATTAGGGCTTTTTGATGGTGAAGCTTTTCAGCCCCAAAACCATCTAGAAAAGTGCGCCCTACCCTAAGGATCAATTTGACACTCTCAGCGCACCTTTTCAGTGGCTGGATCTCCCAGAAAGTGAAACCCTAGTTTCACAAAGTACCAGAAGTACCAGAAAACCAGTGTACCAGAAGTACCAGAAGTACCAGAGTACCAGAGGTACTAGAAGCACTAGTTCAAAAATCCGTAGATCATATTTGAAGGAGAAAAAGTTGGATTTTCTCAGATCCAAACACACCAGGCTGCTCGCCTAAGCCAAGCGCACCGCCTGGTAAGTTTAGTTTTTTATTTTGAGCACTTTCATTTTTCGGTCATTTTCCTAGCTCCAGGTAAAGATGTATGCAAGTGTTAAGCTTGTTGACAAGTTAGAGGGAGTAGAAAAATTGCGTGCCTGGAAGTATAGGATTGGCCTCATTCTTGAGGAGAATGATCTAGCAAGATTCATCAAAGAAGAAGTACCGAAACCCGACGATGCTGCAAAAAAGGCAAAGCATCAAAAAGGACACAAAAAGGGCCAAAAGAATCATTGCAGATTCAATCAAAGACCACCTGATTCCTTATGTGTCATCCAAGAAGACTCTGAAATATATTTTTGATGCCTTGACCAGACTCTATGAAGGAAAGAACATAAATCGAAAGATGAATCTTAGAACTCAACTGAAGAATACAAGGATGCAGAAAGGAGAAATGTTTCAGGAATACTTCTCCAGAATCTCATAATTCAAAAAATAGCTAGAAGCTATTGGAGATACCATAGACGAATAAGAACTCATAATGACGGCCCTAAATGGTCTCACAAGACCTTGGGATGCTTTCATCCAGACGATATACGCCAGAAAGGAGAAACTGAAGTTTGATAGTCTATGGGAAGAATGCATCCAAGAAGAAACAAGAGTAACGAATCGGGAAGCTTTACTAGCAAGGGATGATGATCAAGCCCTAGCTACTCACACCAAACGAGGAAGGAAGAAACCCTACTTCCAAAAGGAGACTCATAAAGAGCCTCAACAATAAAATAAATTCAATCATAAAGAATCTCATCCAAGGAGATTTCAGAAGAGAGGACAACGAAAGGAAAGAGACTACTCATCTATACAATGCTATCATTGTGACAAGATGGGACACATTGCAAATTTTTTTCCAGCCAGACAAGAAGAATACAAGAGAAAACATAATAGGCTCCATTTCCATGTAGTCGAAGATGAGGAGCCACCCGTAAAGATGATAAGAGAGAAAATCAAAGACCATGTCTTGATCTCGGCCCTCTCAGGATCTATAACACTTGGAGAGGACACTTGACTCATTGATAGTGGTGCATCCAAGCACATGATGGGACAAAGAAATATTCTCTCTTGTATCTCAGAAAAGAAGTTTTCTCAGAAAGTGACACTTGGTGATGATTACCAATATCCCATCAAGGGAGTGGGAGAATCAAACCATACACTGAATTCAGGGAATTCACTAAAAATGAAGGACATATTATATGTACCAAGCTTGAAGAAGAACCTACTCTCCATTTCAGCTTTAGAGAAGAAAGGATTTATAGTTGCCTTTATAGATGGAGAAGCTCTTACGTGGTCTAAAGGAGAAACCTTAAATGAAGCAATCATCATTGGGAATGAAGAAAATGGCTTGTATAAACTAAAGGGTCACTCAGAGGCTGCCATGACCCATGCCATTGAAAACTCATGTGAACTTTGGCATAGAAGGTTAGCCCACATCAACTACAAGGCACTACCATACATAAGCAAAGTGATCACAGGTTTACCAGAACTCCAAGGGGGCCATAAAGACGTATGCAATGGATGTGCACAAGGGAAGAATATCAAGAACCCGTTTCCAAAGAGGGACAACGAGATAGAAGGAGTCCTAGAACTCATCCATTCAGATGTGTGTGGCCCAATGCCATCATCCTCCATTAGCGGGTATGTATATTATGTATCATTCATTGATGATTACTCTCCTAAAACCTGGATATATTTCTTGAAGACTAAATATGAAGTGTTCAGTAAGTTCAAGGAATTCAAAGCCTTGATAGAGAACCTTTCTGAAAGAAATATCAAGATACTCAGGTCAGATAATGGAGGAGAATATACCTCAAAAGAGTTTGTGAACTTCTGCAAAGATGTTGGGATCAAGAGGGATCTCACTACTCCCTATAATCCCCAACAAAATGGTGTATCTGAATGAAAGAATAGAACCATACTAGAAGTTGTGAAGACTATGATCCATGATTAAGATCTTCCTATGTGCTTATGGGCAAAAGCAGCAATGGCAGTTGTTTATGTGCAGAACCGATTATCCCATAGTGCACTTGGGCTCAAGACACCGAAAGATATGTTCACCGGAAAGAAGCCAGAGGTAAGGCATCTCAAAATATTTGGTTGTCTAGTGTTTATTCATATACCTAAAGAAAAGAGAAACAAGTTGGACCCTTTAGGAAAAAAGGGAATATTTGTGGGATACTTTAAGGTCTCCAAGGCCTTCAGAATCTATATACCAGGTCAACATCAAATTGAAATCAACACGGATGTGACCTTTGATGAAGATGCATCGCTCAAGAAATCTAAACTATGCTAGCTTGAAGAGGTATATGAAGAGGAACCCATAATCCTCAACACTGGAATGAGGGAGGTTCCCAGAGCTGCAAAACCAGTGAGAGAGGTCGTAACTTCCCCCGAGGAGGAACCTCTAGAAGACCATGATATAGTAGAAGTGAAAGAACCTCCTCAGATGACAATCCTCCACAAAAGAAAGACAACTTGGGCTAGAGAGCTTATTCAAGATGGAGAGAAGTTCGGTGTTCCCCAAGGAACTATGAGACAGGTGAAAAGACCAAAGCCATTCTCTAGTAATACATCTTTGATGTGTGTTCTCCTAGAAGAGGAGCCTACCTGCGTTGAGGAAGCCATTCAGAGAAAAGAATAGACAGATGCCATGACAGAGGAATACCAATCCATAATGAAGAACAAATTATGGGAAATAGTTCCCAGACCGAAGAATAAAGATGTGGTATCCTCCAGATGGCTCTTCAAAATAAAACATGCTGCTGATGGAAGTATTGAGAAGTATAAAGCAAGATTTGTCGCTCGTGGATTTTTCTAGAAGGAAGGCATTGACTATGAAGAGACATTCGCTCCTGTGGCTAGATACACTTCGATCAGAACCATCATAGCTCTTGCGGCTAAAATGAAGTGGAAGCTGCACTAGATGGAAGTGAACATAGCTTTCCTAAACGGTGTTATCGAAGAGGAAGTGTATATAGAGCAACCTTAAGGATTTGAGGTTGAAGAGAGGAAGTCTCATGTCTGTAGATTGAAGAAAGCCTTATACGGATTGAAGCAATCTCCTAGAGCTTGGTATGGTCGTATAGACAGTTTCTTGATGAGCTTAGGCTTTACCAAGAGTAAATCAGACTCAAATCTCTACTTCAAAATCATGAATAATGAGCCAGTAATCTTACTACTATATGTGGATGACTTATTCTTAACTAGAGAAGAAAACATCATCACTGAATGTAAAAAGAGACTTGCCTCGAAATTTGAAATGAAAGACCTTGGCCTAATGCATTATTTCTTAGGTCTTGAGGTATGGCAGAGTCCTGAGAGGATCTTCCTTAACCAAGGGAAGTATACAGTCGAAATCTTGAAGAGATTCGACATGTTGGAATGCAAGCCCATGAATACACCCATGGAAGCGAAGCTGAAGCTATTGGTCGATACTTCATCAGAATTGATTGATGCCACACTGTATAGATAGATTGTTGGATCATTGATGTAGTTGACGAGCACCAGACCAGACATTTGTTTTGCCATGAACACCTTGAGTCAGTTTCTGGTAGAACCCAGACATGTTCACCTAGTGGCTGCAAAACATGTGATGAGGTACCTTAAAGGTACAATAGATTGTAGTCTCAGCTATGATGGAGACCATGATTTCATATTGAGTGGATATACTGATGCAGATTGGGCAGGAAGTGTTTCTGACAGGAAAAGCACTTCAGGATGATGTTTCAGTTTGGGATCAGCTATGATCTCGTGGCAGAGTAGGAATCAATCTAGTATTTCTCTCAGCACAGTGGAAGCAAAATACATTATTGCATGTTCTGCCAGCTGCAAAGATATATGGCTTCGAAAGTTGTTGACCGACCTATTTGACTTAGAGATGAGAGCAACCTTGATTTTATGTGACAACCAGAGCTGCATAAAAATGACAGATAATCATGTATTCCACGATAGGTCGAAGCACATAGATATCCGTTATCATTACATCTGTGACATGGTACAGAGACGAGCCTTAAAGCTCCAGTACATTAGCATGGATGAACAGGTTGTTGATGTGTTGACCAAGCCCCTATCTCATGTGAAGTTTGAGTACTTCCGAGATAAGCTTGGCATAGTCCGAAAGGACCTTCCTCGAAAGGGGGAGTAGTTGTTGTGATGAGATATTCCCTGCTTCCGACCTTGTGGCTGTGACGTAAAGCAGGATGTGTACCTTGCTTCTGACCTAGTTGTCAGACGTAAAGAAAGATGAGATGTGTACCTTGCTTATGACCTAGTTGTCAGATGTAAAGCAAGATGAGATGTTCCTTGCTTCTAACCTAGTTGTCAGACGTAAAGCAAGATGAAATGTTCCTTGCTTTTGACCTAGTTTTCAGACGTAAAGCAAGAAGAGATGTTCCTTGCTTCTGACCTAGTTGTCAAACGTAAAGCAAGATGATATGATGATACTAGCACTGAGCTTCTGGCTGAATCGCTGTGAGGTAAAGCCAATCTAGTATCCTGCCTCTGACTGGATGGTTGTGACGTAAAGAAGGACAAGTATCTTGATTCCATCTTGAGTGCTGTGACGTAAAGGAAGACGATGAGATGAGACAAGTACTGAGCTTCCAGCTTGATAGTTGTGACGTAAAGCCAGTCTTGTATTATGATGAGCCAGCCTTGTGCTGTGAGGATGATGATGTATCAGTTTTTATACTAATACATGTGGATGCAGATCATGATGGCATTCCTTTGAGAATGACGATGCTATCGATGAAGAAAACTTTCGATGATTTATAGATATGCCAATCAGTGTTCCAAGATGATATTGATGGTGTTGTCCTCTCACCCACTTGATGTTGTTGATGATGTTGTCCTCTCTCTCTCACATGATGTTGCTGAAGAATACCCTTCTTGTTAAGGGGGATTGTTGAAATTATGTAACTGCAAAGAGTATTCTTCTTATTATTGATATATTATTGATAGGATCAATCCCCATTGTGGATTGATCATGTCGGTTATTATAATAGGACCAAATCCCCTTTTGCGGATTGGTCAAAAGACAATTGTAATAGGAAGAATAAGAAGTCGGCCCCAATAGATATTAAAGAGGCCCATAAATATAGTAAAGGTGGGTTTACCCACCCAGTTTGAGAAGTTGGCCTTGTGAGTGAAGAGACATTTCACACATGCCAGACTTGTATAAATAAAGGAGGCTAGAGCCTCACTTAGACACAACTCACTTGCTTAGTTTGAGAGACAAGTTTTGATATGCTACCGGAGAAGAAGGAGAGAGAGAGTGGTGCATATCTGGGAGAGGAATTTTTCTATTAGTTTAAGAGATCTCTTGGCATTGTATTGGCTATCTATATTAAGGAAGTTTTTCTGGGTTTTTTTCCCCTAGAGGGTTTCCTAGGATAAATGTTGTGTCTCTTGTGATTGTGTATTTCTCAGTGATCTTGGATTATGTTATTGTTATCTAATGAAATGCAAACATCTATAATAATGGCTTAAACATTAACAAAATTCATTGTCCTTCATCTCATTATTCCTCAAATAAGCATGGGTTCTCTCACTCCGCAAAGCATCTTCCCATGAGGGCTTTCACCATAAGGGGACCACTTTGGAGTTCATCCATTTTTACTTCTTATCAACCATGACAGGACAATAATGAGTCATATTTACATCAAACAATCTTGGGTCCATTACCCAAACCTTGTTCTACGAGGCTTTCTTCAAGGGTTGACATCAATGACAACCAACCTTAATCAACAATCTCCCCCTTTGGCATTGCCGGAAACACTCTGATGCAATACTGAAATCATATCATTCATGCTCCCCCTAGAACCATGCCTCTGTCCTTTGTATCTAATAAATCTACTCCCCCTGGAACCATGCCTCTGCCCTCTACCTCTGATAAATCTCTCCCCCTTTGTCATCAATGGAAAATATATCTTTTCATCCAGGATTGCTCCCCCTGACTGAAATGTCCTCTTATGGTGCTTCCTCATGTAAATATAAGACACATAAGATAAACACTCAAAAAACATTCATTTTGGAGTAGAAATAACTCCAAGTCTTTGGCGAAGATATTCAAAGGATTCTTGTGGAAGTGGTTTTGTGAAGATGTATGCCACTTGTTATTGTGTGCCCACATACTCAACTCTGATGTTCTTTTTTGCAACTTGCTCCCATAGAAAGTGATACTTGATTGCAATGTTCTTCGTCTTGGAGTGCATCATCGGGTTCTTCGAGATACCAATGGCACTTGTATTATCACAATAGATTGGAATGGGCTCATCATAATCAACTTGTATATATGTCAGAGTTTGTTTCATCTAAAGAACATGTGTACAACATGATGTTGCTGCAATATACTCTGTCTCGGTTGCAGATAAAGATACTGATGATTGTTTCTTTCTTAGCCATGATAATAAACACTCACCCAAGTATAACACTGCTCCACTGGTGCTTCGTCGGTCATCAATACAACCTTCCCAATCTGTATCTATGTAGGCAATAAGTGATAGATCCTTTTCTTTTGGATACCATAATCCAAACTCTTCTAATCCTTTGAGATATCTGAAAATCCTCTTCACTTCTAATACATGTGATTTATTTCGTGCTGCTTGAAATCGTGCCACCTGTCCAACTGCCCGCATTACATATGGTCTAGATGTTGTCACATATAGTAGGCTGCCAATCATTGACCTGTATTGCCTCTGTTCTGTAGACTTTGAATCATCATCTTTTCTCAACTTGCAACTGGTTGGCATGGGAGTGATCACTGGTTTGCAATCTTCCATACTGAACCTTTTTAGCATTTCTCTGATATACTTGGTTTGAGAAATAAAAATTCCTTGGTTGTTTTGACGTATCTGAAGTCCCCCAAAAAAGGATAGTTCTCCAAGTAACGACATTTCAAACTCATTTTGCATATCTTTTGCAAATTTCTGTCTTAACCTGTCATCATCACTACCAAAAATAATATCATCAACATAAACTTCAATTAATAAAATATTACCTTGACTTAACTTGATGCAGAGGTTGTTGTCTGCACTTCCTTTTCTGAACCCTTCCTACCGCAGATACTCATCCAGTCTAGAGTACCATGCTCTAGGAGCCTGTTTTAGACCATACAAGGCCTTCTTTAATTAACACACATAATCTGCGTTCTCTGACAACTGAAATTCTTCTGGTTGTTCAATGTAGACTTCTTCTTCAAGTTCCCCATTTAGAAAAAACTGATTTTACGTCCATCTGATATACTTTAACATTTGTGGAGCATGCATAGGCTAAAAGAAAATGGATTGCTTCCATTCTGGCAACTGGGGAAAATGTCTCTTCAAATTCAATTCCTTCAATCTGTGCATATCCTTTACATACCAATCTAGCTTTGCTCCATATTCATTTAATTTATTCCTGAAAACCCATTTTGTGCCGATTAAATTCTTATTCTTTGGTCTTCGAGCCAATTCCCAAGTGTCATTTTTCTCTATTTGATCCAATTGTTCATCCATGGCCTTATTCCAAAATTCAACCTTGTTGGCTTCTTCAAAACAATTTGGTTCAATTGTAGATAAGAGTGCTAGGTGTGTTTGTTCTGGTGAACGGATTTTTCTTCTAGTCTCAACTCCTGCATCTTTGTTTCCAATAATCTGATC